>JANHFX010003097.1:361-11146 GCA_027560015.1 Chloroceryle amazona | reverse complement strand
AATCTCCAGTGGTTATCACCACACTTGTATAAGTGCTTTATAGTTTTGGACAAATGCAAAGAAACACTGTATTTGATTCAGACTGAAAGGAGGGGGGTTTAACTCACAGAAATACATCAAGGAAGGTAGTTTCCTTACTATTTCCAAGTCTAGTTTTACTTTGAGTTTCAGGTCCACATAAAGTAACAAGCCTTAACCACTCTGAAATGAACTCAGTTAAAACTACTAAATCCCACATCAGATTCATGCAAGAATAAGAATCTCTTAGCTTTATTATGAAGCCATAAATAAGGCAGGTCTGCTTGAGACATGGCAAAATATGAATCACAGCAAATCCTGAGGTTTTGATATTTTGGTGCATTGCCTGATGAAGGTGCCCAGTAGTGGTGGACAAAAGCACCACAGTCATCAAAAATTCTGGTCACAACCTGAGGTAGTCTGGTGGTCTATATATTTTTTAACTTAAATTGGAGGAAACTCAAAAAGCTATCAGTGTAATATTTTCTGGGAGGTTTACTGCAGCATGCCAAACCTTAAATTGAATTACATTTACTTGAGTTTAGCTTTATATTCACCAGAAGCTAGAGAATCACAATCCTCAGAATCAGAATATTTCTACCAATTTTAGGGACTTCTGAATTTAGAATTTTATATTGGGCCAGTACAATAATTGGGACTCAGTCATAAATTTTTGTCTAGATTTGGACTTCTGTGCTGGGATTTAGAATATGGATGTAAAGTCATCTAGATATAGATTTAAGTGCAGATTGTTTTGAAGTTTATAAAGTTTGCATAAGCAACTGAGATAAATTTAGGTTTCTCGCAAAAAAAAATTATTGCTTATGTAGCTACAAAAAGCCTCATGGGTTCTTATATACTGTTCATACCCTTTAACATTCCTGCTGGAGAGAGAGATGCTACAGGTGAGGTACTTCCTTGCCAGGATTGACAGGAGTCAGTAGACACCATGATTATAGGGTCTGTTTCTGTTTTAGGTGGCACATGTGTGAGTGAGTGTGGAGCTGGCTTCTTCACTGATGACATCTCCAGAGAATGTGAACCTTGCCACCGGAGCTGTACAACATGTGTTGGATACAGCTATGAGAACTGTACCGGGTGCAAAACCAATTTCCAGCTATCACGTGGGCAGTGTCTGAATCCAAGAAATTCTCCACCCAGTGGGAAGTTCTGGAGCGGTAAGTTGTGACAGATCACTTAATATTTTCTGTTTTTCTGAAGACTACTGAAAGATTTAGAAAAAGAACATCAAGATCAGGCAACCTGAGTGAAATGGCACATTTGTCAAACTCACTGTCATTTTAAAGAGATACTGACCAAAACCACTGGTTTCACAGACTGCAATTCATCTTCCTGCAAACAGCATAGCACTTTAATACAACTGAGGTGTTCCTTATCTGGGAGTTACTGGGATAGAGAAAACATTTAAAAATAAAAGATAAAATTATTAAAAAGCTAAGATAAAAAATAGATAATAGATTAAGGTGTTGGGAGTTCCTTACCTAAAGAACTGGGAACCTTATGGGCTATATTTTAGGCCAGCTTTGTGTCTATTAATTCCCTATGCAGAAGGGAACAGAATCTGGAGGAAAAGAAAAATAATCAAATACATGTCTCTGTGTGCGTATAGTGTATGTTTAAAAGCAACATCTTTCCCTTCTCCCCTCTGTGTAAACATAACACTGCTGTCTAAGGCACCTAACACAGGATATAGAACTGCATTCTGGAGTTCTTGTTCTACCTTGGCCATTTCCACAACCTTCACAAAATAATCAGCTTTTTCTTGGTGCCCTCAATTGTAGCATGGGAAAAACAATTCTCTGCTTCAAGAGAAGGTAAAGGATTTGCTAGATTATATGATCCTGCTCTGGCAGGGGGGTTGGACTTGAAGATCTCCAAGGTCCCTTCCAACCCCTGACACCCTGTGATCCTGTGATTTGGAAGGAAAATACATTTAAAATTGAAATCTATAGAAGGGAATTATTTGTATTCATTTTTAAAATAATTTTCCTTCATAAGCATCTTCAAATGCACTCCAGTAGTGTCAGAAGTTTCTTGTTAAGTGTTATACAAAAAGTACGCAGAAGAATATTTGTCATTCCTATGATGTCAGTTATATAAAGCACAATTGAATATGTTATGTTACCAAATGAGGCAGTGCTAATGGTGAATTTAGCACACTAATTAAATCTCATTTGCTGTGAATATTCATTCTTTTTAAGTGAAACCTGTGCAGCACCTGTCATCTCAACAGTTAGGATTGCAAGTGGCACTTTAATTGTAAGTACACTATACCCTCTAACAAAGGGTAAAATTTCCTATACTTGTAAAGCATGAGCTGGAATAACATATTCAGTTTTGAGCACAGTGTTTAAACAAAGAAGTGGGCCAGTTAGAGAGGAAACAGTAAGGACCACCAGAAGGCAATGGGAAAAAATATTTACAGTGCAAGGTTGAGATAAATGAGGGTCTTGGGACTAAATGTGAAAGCTAAGAGGGAACAGAGTCCCAAAGAAGCATGGAATAGGTTGTGTCTCTAAGTGCAGTAAACAGTACTTAAAATGCAGAAAAGGAGTTTTAGATATTGCACTGGAAAAAACTGTGACTTTCAAATGTAGTTAATGGAGTAAAAGTAGAATCTTTGAGGAGATTTGGGTACTTCTATCACTAGATGTCTTTAAGAACAGCTGAAAAACACCTGGCAGGTATTTTTACTGAGTGGAACAAAAATTAGATTACTTAAGGTCCCTTCCAGCTTTATTTTTCTATCAAATACAAATTTTCTTCTGATTCCTATGTCTTTATTTGACTCAAAGACATCAAAGAATGACTATGCTTAGACTTATATGCTCTTGCATTAAAAATTAAAATATGCTAACAAATATTTTCTGAAAAAAAATATTGACAATTTCTATTCATTGCCTATCTGTGAAGAAAAGTTTTAGCAAAAGAAATAACATTTCTTCACTGCAGAAAAATATTAGAGAGACCTAAAAAGGAGAAATATTAATAGAAACTTGGTCTCATCCATACATTTCCGTGTTCAATCCATCTAAGTATTTTTTCGATTTGAGACTCTCTACATGAATGTCATGGAAAGAACACATCTGTAGTTTAGTCTGCCTATTAGTTATCTATTCCTTACATCGTTGAATGAGGTGACTCATCGTCAGCTTTTTTATTTTGAGCAGGCAGCTGATGCAATTCTATATATATCAGCATTGCTGTGCTGTGAAACCTCTTTTTCTCCATCTTGTGTACTGTTTCTGTTTCCTTTGAGTAGTTAAAATACATCCTACTTAGGGGCATTTCAAACTCTCTCTTAGACCTGTACTGGCTTGAATATTAATGAATTCTCCAAAGCCACAGAATGCAGCTGGTGATGGGAGCCTGAAGAGCCTGGCTGAAGGCTCTTCACCTTCTCTTGGATACACTTGCTGGCATTCACATGATGTGGCAATGGCTCTGCCATGTTACTGCTGAGAAAGTGATGTTGAACTTGGTGATATCTTGAGCCTTTTCTCACCAGGTCAGGCTTCAAAATAGTACTAACTTTCAAGTCAAAATGTTACTGAAGTTGCACTCTGAAAAACTACATTTTTCAACCATTCGTGAGGTTTCTTGCTCAGATGCTGTGGGGTCATCTGGTTCTCACAAAAGTCATTTTCATTTCCTAATTCACAACAAAATCTAAATGGTTGATTTTTTGGCCAGAATATCTTTCTTTCACTCATTTCTTTTTATGATGTATTCAAGAGACAGATATCAGCTGAATCCAGATTTTCAACTGTGCCTTCTACATTTGAACTGTGCCTTCTACGGTTGAGTGTCTATGGCTCAGAACTGGGGGGAAGGCCAACGAGGCTAATATCATGGTAGGAGTCTGTTTTGGACCACCCAATCAGGACATAATTATTTCCTTGGGCAGATGAAATACTCCATAAGCAGCTGGAAGAAGTCTTGTGATCGCTTGCCCTTATTCTTGCGGGGGAGTTCAACTTCCCATATGTCTGCTGGAATTACAACACAGCAGAGAGGGAATAGTCCCAGAGATTCCTAGAGTGTGTCAAGGAAAAGTTCCTTATGCAGCTGGCAAGTGAACCTAACAGGGAAGGTGCCCTGCTGGACCTGCTCTTTGTGAACAGACAAGGACAGGTGTGTGATGTGACAGCTGGAGGCCATATAGGGCACAGCAATCACAAAATGATTGACTTCTCTGTTCTTAGGGAAGTAAGAAGGAAGGGCAACAGAACTGCCACCTTGGACATCTAAAGGGCAGACTTTGACTTGTTTAGGAGACTGCTTGACAGAGTCCCTTAGGAGGCTGTCCTGAAGGTTAAAGGAGTCCAGGAAGGCTGGACACTTTTCAAGAAGGAAACCTTAAAGGCACAGAAGCAGGTTATCCCCATTTGCTGTTAAGACAAGATGGAGGGAAAAAAGACCAGCCTGGCTGAACAGGGAGTTTTGGCTGCAACTCAGGGTAAAAGGGAGTTTATGGCCTTTGGAAGAAAGGGCAGGACACTCATGAGGACTGCAAAGATGTTGTGAGGCTATTCAGGGAGAAAATTAGAAGGTCCAAAGCCCAGCTAGAAATTATTCTGGCTACTGCTGTAAAAGACAATAAGAAATCTTTCTATAAATACATTAGCCGCAAAAAGCAGCAAAAGAAGGGCCAGGGAGAACCTCCATCCTCTGTTAGATGCAGGAGTAAACATGGTGACTAGGGATGAGGAAAAGGCTGAGGTGTTTAATGCCTTCTTTGCCTCAGTCTCTAGTAATAGGACCAGCCCCCTGACCTAGAAGACAGAGACCAGGAGCAGAATTATCCCCACAGTCCAGGAAGAGAAGGTCAGCAACCTTCTGCACCACATAGACATACACAAGTCTATGGGACCAGATAG
This sequence comes from Chloroceryle amazona, assembly GCA_027560015.1. Lineage (NCBI taxonomy): Eukaryota > Metazoa > Chordata > Aves > Coraciiformes > Cerylidae > Chloroceryle > Chloroceryle amazona. The sequence goes on along the minus strand of JANHFX010003097.1, from coordinate 6,227 downwards.
AATCCACCAAAGAGTTCTGAGAGGAGGTGCTTTCCAAGCCACTTTCCATCATATATCTTGGCTGACTGGGGTGGTCCCAGCAGACTGGAAATTAGCCAGTGTGACACCCATTTACAAGAAGGGCTGGAAAGAGGATCTAGGAAACTACAGGCATATCAGTTTGTCTTTGGTGCCTGATGGAGCTTCCCAAGTGTCACTGCAGCGTATGCAGGACAACCAGATGAACAGACCCAGTCAGCATGGTTTTATGAAAGGTAGGTCCTACTTCACTAATCTGCTCTCCTTCTACACCATGGTCACCCACTTAGTGGATGAGGGAAAGTCTGTGGATGTTGTTGATCTGGACTTTAGTAAAGCCCTTGATAAAATTTCCCACAGTATTCTCCTGGAGAAACTGTCTGCTCATGACTTGAACGTGTGTGTAATTTGATGGATAAAAAACTGTCTGGGCATCCGGGCCCAAAGAGTGGTGGTGAATGGAGTTAAATCCAGCTGATGGCCAGTTTCAAGTGGTGTCCCCCAATGCTCAGTACTGGGGCCGGTTCTATTTAACATCTTTATCAATGATCTGGATGAGGGGATCAAGTGCACCCTCAGGAAGTTTGCAGATGACACCACGCTGAGTGAAAGTGTTGATCTGCTTGAGGGTAGGGAGGTTCTGCAGAAGGATCTGGACAGACTAGATTGATGAGCCAGGATCAATTGTATGAGTTTCAATAAGGACAAATGCCAGATTCTTCATTTTGGCTACAACAACACCCAGCAGCACTACAGTCCTGGGGAGTTGTGACTGGAAACTACTCAGCATAGAGGGACCTGAGTGTGTTGATTGACAGCTGGCTTAACCTGAGCCAGCAGTGTGCCCAGGTAGCCAAGAAGGCCAAAAACATTCTGGCTTGTATTAAAACCACTTGGGCAGTAAGACCAGGGCAGTGATTCTGTACTCGGCACTGGTGAGGCTGCATCTCAAGAACTGTGTTCAGTTTTGGGCCCTCACTACAAGAAGGACACTGGGGTATTAAAGTGTGTCCTAAGAAGGGAAACAAAGCTGGTGAAGGGTCTAGAGCACATATCTTATGAGGAGTGGCTGAGAGGACTGGGTTTATTTAGCCTAGACATGAGGAGGCCAACGGGAGACCGTACCATTCTCTACAACTACCCAAATGGAGGTTGTAGAGAGGTGGGGATTAGTCTGTTCAACCAAGTAACAAGTGATAGGAGAAGAGGAAATGGCCTCAAGTCATGCCAAAGGTAGTTCAGGTTGGATATTAGGAAGAATTTCTTTACTGAAAGGGTTATCAAGCATTGGAACAGCTTGCCCAGGGCAGTTGTGGAGTCACCATCCCTAGAGATAATTAAGAATTGTGTAGATGTTGTGCCTAGTGATATGGTTTAGTTGAGAACTTGCCAGTTTAGGTTGATGATTGGACTTCATGATCTTAAAGGTCTTTTCCAGTCTGGGCAATTCAGTGATTCTGTAGGGCCTTCTCTTTTCCATTATGTATTTACAGATTACCAGGGCAGAGAAAATACTCTTTTCTTTCATATATGGGTGCAAAGTCATGGCATCTTTTCAAGTTTTTCAGAGCTTCCTCTGGACAGATTTCCAAACATCTCATTGCAGTTTACTTTTTGTTTGTTTGATTGGTTTTGTTTTTGTTTTTTTGTTCTGTAGCTTATGTATAGCTACTTTTATTTTTTTCCAGGGTCATTTCTTCTTAGCAAAATATTAGGATCTTCCATCTCATCTGTTGTCATATTTATCTTCTAAGGTTAGCTTGTCATGCAGCACGGGCATGGTCCAAGATACTTGTCCATTCTTCAGAGGATATTAGAAAACCTACCTTCATGTTTATTCACCAGCCCAGTGTGGACAAGACTATGGCTCATATTTGGCTTTTGGCTCTCATCCTCTCTGTCTATTTTTCAGTATATGCTTCTTCCACTGGGTGCTCAGTGTCCTCAACATATTTACATTGGTGCAGCCCCATGGCAGAACTGCCTCTGAGTTTCAGTGGCCTGAATTGATGATGCAGATGAACTTGTCTACCCGAACTTGTGCAAAGCATGTGACACTGTCCTGCACAATAGCTTTGTCTCTAAATTGGAGAGACATGGATTTGATGACAACTCAGCGCATAAGTAATTGGCTGAATGGTCACACTCAGTGAGCTGCAGTCCATGATTCAATGTCCGCATGGAAACCAGTGATAAGTGATGCTTCTCAGGTCTTGGTATTGGGACTGGTGCTGTTTAACACCTTTGTCAATAACACAGTCAGTGGGATCAATTACACCCTCAGCAAGTTTGCCAATGACACCAAGCTGTGTAGTATGGTCAACACGCATGGGTGTCAAATGTGAAATAAACAGTGTCACCCTTGTCACAGAAATAAAGATGAGATCACACCAAGCTCATTCTCAGCACATGCCCTGCTCCAGACAACAAAGGAATACAGCGCAGCTAGGAAGATAGTAACAATTTCCAAATCTAGTAGCTTACATTTATTTTACCACATTAGTCTTCTATTTGCTTTTTATCTTTAGAAATGTTACTAACAGAGAGCTGAGGTATTAGACTTTGAATTGTGTTTAAAACTAATGAAGCCATTTCTCTTTGATTCTTCCAGTCACATAGATTCAGCAGGTTCCGCTCTGGTTTTAGTAACTGTGTTGACATACTATATGGGATAAAGTGAGTTTTTGGAAACAAAGACTTGTTCTGTTTAATTTGAAGGCTAACATGAACTAAAGGGCTGCACATCAGAGCCTTTAATGGAGAAACCATCTTAGAATCTGACTTTCTCAGTTTGAGAAATTAGTCTGTAGAGGTGAGGGTAAAAGCCTTTGTCAATGTGGAATACACCTTTTTTTCCAAGCTTAGGCTTTCACTTCTATTTCTTTGCAAGGCTAAATAATAGACCAGTCTTATCAATTTTTATGAGCACATATTTCAACAATCAAAACATACTGTAAAAAAACCTACTTTCTAAAATGGTATTTACTTTTGGGGTTATAATGTGCTGGGCAAACTGTTCAGCTCGTATCAGGCATCATTAATATACCATATCCAGGTCTGAAATGATGAAACAGACCGTTAAAGAGACAAGGCAAGACAAGTAAGAGGAAAAAAAACAACCCAAAACAAAAAACCCACAACAGTACACACACAAAAGAAAAACAAAACAAAACAAAAAACCACCACAGATCGAGGTCTGTGTTTCTAGCGTGATATATCTGTATTTTATCTCATGTACCAGAAGATGAAATGACTTTGGAAGCCAGGGGATACACAACTATAAGCTTGATTCATCAAGTGAACAAATGTTCCCTTTCAATTGGATTTCACATTTTGCAAGTATGGTCAGGTCTTCATTTTGCCTGGTCATTGTAAATGCCTCACCCTAAAACCTCATTCATTCAGTTACACAGTTTAGTGTACAACATTCTTCTGAAAAGTACAGAGGAGAGAAAAGGATATGAAATGAGGTCTGTTTCTGATGCAAAAATCAAAACGGAATATGTGCTTCTTTACATACAGATAATATATGATGTAGTAAATTATGCAGCTAAATAGCTGGTTCTGTTTACTATTACATACCATCCCATATAATAAGAACAGTGTCCCACAAGCAGCCACTGACCAACTTCATCCATCATGTGTATTTTCCTTTTCCTCAATGTAGAGTGAAACAAAACCAGTAAAAATGTACTGGTTGAGACAAAATAGTAACTCATGTTTAAAAAGGACCTTAATGCCACTATGAAGGTATATATAATGATCTCAGAATATGGAGGGGGGAAAAAGAATGAATGGGGTGGGCAGAAGACAGTAGAGAAATCAGCAGCAGGACAGAATGGGTCATAGTCTTCCAAAAGTGAAAATGTTGTGACATTTAGAGTGCAGAATTAAAGCATCATGGGAAGAGTTAGGGTACTTTTTTAAGCATCATTCATATGTGAAATTTCAGGCTGCTTCATTATCCCCTATGTTCCTAGGCATGCCAATTTCATAATCTAGCTATTTGTTTGTAAACTAATACTATGATTGTTACAAGATAACCAGATTCGGAATTAATGGTTATTGGGGATTCTGATTTACTTCTCAGCAGGGTTATAGTTTACTTAAATTTAATCACATAAGTCTTCAAAATGGGATAGATCTAGTATTTTATTACATACGTATATTTTTTTCACTGTTTTACCATGTCTATGTAATTGTAATTACTTCACGGAGACATGTAACCTGTTTTTCTGGTCTTATTCATGACTGCATCAGTTTTGCAAGCCTAGTGCCATGTACAGAATAAAATCTAACAAAGTAGCATCTCACTGGATCACATTCAAATCACATCTTACTATAAGATATAATAGTTAGATGGGTCACCTTCTAAAAGGAATACAAACAGACATGGCACTTCATTTCCTTCTGCATTCCTCATTGCAGCAATTGTGCCATGGTCCAATAATAAAATCTACTGTAAAAGTACTCTCCTTCTAGAAGTCAATGGCTAGAAGCTAAAGGTATTAGAAATGCACATAGGGAATTATTTGATAGTAACTTAAAAGTGCAAGTTTTTAAGTCCCCTTTTTACTCATATAAAAACATGAATAAACATTTAAAATGAAGAAAACAGGCCATGTTTTATCATTCTGAATACTTACTGCTTGCACTATCTGGCATAAAGAATAATTGTCCATAAGGAGTGAGTAGAGAGAGCAAGATGGACAGCACAAAGAGTAAGAGTTTATACTAGTAAGAGCTCTTACAAAGCAGTTGTGGGTTTAAATAAAATTGAGGACACCATATGGTACTCAAATGCTATTACGTACAAGCCATGTCTCTGGACATGGCCATATCTCTGCACATGTATCTTTAGGTTTTGTCAAGGGTTTCATGTTGTTTTTTTCTTAGTAAACTTCATATTTTTCATAACAAATGGTGAGCATGTGAAAAGGCCCACACTTCTTTTCACTTCTTTCTCTGCAATCAGATGGAAAGATTCTGGGAGCTCAACATAAGATTCCTTAAGTAAAGGAAGGGAAATATGGGGACATTTTATCAAATGGAGGTAATATTTCTCTCATGTTTTTCCTTAATCCAGTTTGGTGTCACAGTTAAAGTCTTTCTGTACCAGATTTCAAGAAACTTCCGCCATCCTTTCATTCATGTTGCACAAGCCCAGATGAGAAAAAAAAATAAAATAGAAGATAAAATATTTTCCAGTCTTTCCCCATCCTTCCAGTTTGATAATCTCTTGAAGAGACTGGATGGGTAGACCACCATGGTAGCTTCAGAACTACAGTCAACATTAGCTCAAGAAATGTCCCAGTTTGATTCTGTTTCTAAAAACTAATAGGAGAGACTTGCTGGGCGTACATCAAGGTTGTTACTCATCTGACAAAGACATAAGAATCAGTGGGACCTTGAGTCATATTCTGGCCTGAATTGAGTTCAAATATAAAGAATTTTTACTTGAAAAAAACCCACAAAACAAAACCAAGAAAGTGTATAATTGTAAGGATAAAACCAGCTCAGTAGGTCTGAAAAGGTCATACAGTTTGGCCTTTAAAAAAAAGAAGAGAAGAACAGCATAATAATAGAATACACTTGTTTTTTTTCGGAGTCAATGTCCCACTTTTAGAATATGGGTGGTTTAAAACTCTTCATCATAAAGTTATGGCTTCTACATCTCCTCAGTCTTCAGTAGTGGAACAATCTATCCCCTGGACATCCAGCCTCATAAACTGGAAGACAGGGAGGGAAAGCAGAATGAGGTTATCATGATCAAAGAGGAGGTGGTCAGGGACCTTCTACGCCACTTGGATGCACAGAAATCTATGGGACCAGATGGGTTACACCCCAG
>JANHFX010003095.1:55757-91171 GCA_027560015.1 Chloroceryle amazona | reverse complement strand
TAAAAAGAGACTGGACATGGCCCTTAGTGCCATGATATAGTAATTGAAGTTGGATCAGGGGTTGGACTCGATGATCTCGGAGGTCTTTTCCAACCCAATCTATTCTATGATTCTATGATTCTATGAAAATAACAATAGCCATTTATCTCTATTTTGGTAACTGTTCAGAAGCTAGTAAATGTGCTTAAATGGACAAATGTTTTCAGTATTTGTTTAAACAATTAGAAAGTCAAGGCAGTTGTTTTGTGGAACAACAGATTTTCATTTTAAATAGCAAGAAACCTCATAAGGAACAGCTGATCTGTTTGTACATCATTGTTGAAAGACATGTTTGGATGACTGAAGTGTTCCAGATAGAGCTTTGGAACTTCATATCTCCACGATGACTAAACTGAACTGCTTCACAGTACTGCTTTCTGTGAAATGACAGCTTTTAGCAAAAGCTGTTAGATATGAGCACTTGCTTGTTATCTATGTTACATTTCTTAGTACAGGTCAATGAGACAATATATATTTATCACTGCTCTTTTTACACTCTAAATCCCTAAGTATTTAGAAAATGCTCTACCTTGTTTACTAATCCTGAAATCCAGTATTATAGCACTACAAAGATAATCTTGATATTGAAAAACAAGAATTTCTTTTCAGACTTGCACTTTTCTGAATGGAGTTCTGAGTAGGTTTGTAGTAATGTTTGAGAGGTAATGTGGTAGGAAGTTGAAGGCAATTCTTTAAGTATCTTGTCTGATACTCAGTTTCATGTGTGAGCAGCCACAACGGCAACTCAATATTTAAATTCATTTATGTTGACTGCCAGCTTTAGACAACATGAAACTCCTTTGCAGAAAATGCTGTAGGTCTGATTGAATTTACTTACGTGTTCCAAAGCCACCTTGTGTATGTCCTCAATCTTGAAACTACATCTGCTTTCAGGTGAATAATGTGTGACATTGTTCTTTCTTGGTTATAGCAAGCAGATGAGACTCTGGATTTTGAAGAACAGATCCTGGAAGCAGCTAAATCCATTGCAGCTGCTACTAGTGCCCTTGTAAAATCAGCTTCAGCAGCCCAGAGAGAACTGGTTGCACAAGGAAAGGTGGGTAAACATGACAAGTAGCAACAGTGTTGGGGGGAAGCATCAAAATTGAACCTAGTCGCTTAACTGTTCTCTCTTAAAACAGTAGGAAAGGCCTTTGGGAATGACTAATGAAAAAATAAATCTTTTCATTGCTCTTCACAATAGGTGAAGCAGCAGCAGCCCAGGTCTGGTTCTGTTTAAAAAACCCCACAGTTATATTTATTTAAAACTTGCAAATGTCATCAAGTGTTTGGCTCTTCAGGTATTTCAGCTGTGAGCAGTTTTTTGTGTTTGTGGATTTTTTTTTTTCATTTTGTGAAAATACATGATACAAGATAGTAATATATATAGTCCCACATGACAGCATGGGGTTCCAAAACTAAATGTCACAGTATACAATGCCACTCTGGATGAGAATAGCAAATTCATTTCATATCCATCACTGGTTTGTTTTTTTTCCCCAGTTATTGTACTTTGAAGCTTAAAATCTGAACATCAAAAAAAAAGTGTCATCTGTGAGAACAATCTGTTGTAGGATCATTGTTCTTGTACAGCTATAGTTTCCAATTTCAGCTAATTTTTTGTTGTGAGCAGACTGTGTTATGGATTCTGTCATAAAAGTGCTATGGTGTCTACTTCAGTTAGGATTCCTGGGGAGCATGTGCTTTTAGTTCCAGAGTGAGCACAGAGCACTTGTTTCAGAACAATTGTTCAAAAAGACCCACCATAAGCTGTAGTTATGAATCTTGCCAATAATGCATAAACCAAGATGACATTACCTCTCTGGCTGTGGAGATAGTCCAAAAAAAAAGGATAATTTTTACTTGCCTGCTTTGCTTACTTTATTATGGAGTCTGCTTTCATGTGATCAGACCTTGTTCTTACTTAGTTTCATTATGACATACAGCTTGCTTTGCATTTGTCACCACCAGCACTGTAAAGTTATACAGAAAAATACAGAATGTATTTCTGGCCTGGTACTGACCCTGAATCTCTGTCAGGTAGTTTTTAGCCTCTTTGCTCCCACAGATAAATTTCTGTTTGTGTGTTTCAGTTTGAGGCTTGCATTCTATTCACCCAAGTTCAAATAACTGCTAAAACCACTTTAATCTGTTTGAGGAAAGCTGTAGCTTCTAATAGAAGCACACCTGTCAAATATAGTGCCATATTAGCCTATCTGTTCAACCTGCTTTAATGAATTTAGCCATTTTGCTTTATCTTTCACTCTTTTATAGTAACTTGCTGAAAGAACAGGAATTCTTGCAACAAATGGCTTTTACTGATTGTTTCCTGCCTACTTGGAGGATCTGCAAACAATACTGTGGTCTTCAAGGGAAGAAATGAATCCCAACCAAAACAAAAAATTAATGACATATCAAACTTAAGAATTGTTTGTGGCATATCCTCTCATTATGACAATTTTCACAAATAAATAAGGCCATTAAAATCCTTCTGAAATAATGAAGCACTAACCCATTTTCCTTCTTTCTTTACTAATTACTAGTGCTTAGGTAATTGTCATTTATGAATATCCTCTGCTTGCTTTGGTAGCCTGTATCTCCAGGTCAGCCAGAAATACAGGGACCTGACTTCTAAAATGACTCACCAAATTCTTGCTCATAGTGAATGATTCCAATCTGCCTTGTGGGAAGATTTTGTTACTGATATTGGGGGAAATGTTTTGCTTTTGTAAGAAACCTTCTGAGGCAAGTTTTATCTGCTCCACATCCATCACTACAGTACTGAACAGTAAATAGTACTGACTGCTGGCTTAGATTCCTCATGGATCTTTTTATTTGGTAAGCAGGCAGTGGGAATTTCTTACTCGACTGCATGGATATGTGTGAACTAGGCATGTTCTTGTCCCAGATAGATTTCTGACATCACTTAGTAAAGGCTGTGGGAGTATCCTATGGGGCAAATCAGTGTAATATTTTAGTTGAAGAGTTTGCTAGAGAAATTTTAAGTGAAACTACTTTCCCCTGTGGAATTGTTATAAAAGAATTAATTTGATGTTAGGTGACAATTTTTATTCTCCCCCCTCCGTTCACTCACTCAAACATGTGTACGCACACTAACTGGACTCCTGCATCTGTGCTCTACTTAAAATACTTTTTCTGGGGATGATTAGGTAAGAAAACCTTGAAATCTAAAGCATTCAGAGACCTAGTGTATTCTCTGTACAACTGATTTCACAGTTATACCAAATTATCACCACAGTTATGAGAGAACATACCTTCTGTTTAAGTTGATACTACACTTAAGGATTCAATTCCAATCCCTGGAATCCTCATTATGCAGAAATTCCTGTTTCCACTTCTTTTAAAATACAAGTTTCTGGACCATGTTTACATTTCACATTGTCCAGTTTCTCTCCCAGAACTAGGCAGCTGGGGGGCTGGCAATAAGCTGAAGAATTTTTATTTCTTTACTTTCATCTGAAATAGGAAGAAAACTGTCTCCTGGTTGTTATCAGTACTGCTGGTCCCATGCAGAAAAATGTGCTGCTTTCCTCAAATGCCATTATTAGGTATAAAGGCAGTTATGGGGCTTCCGTATGGAACTTTCTGTTTTGTACCTTGCCATAGTACCAGAATCAGAAGCGATTCAGGAATCATGTAAATCCAAATGTGATGTGGAGACAGAAATAAGCTATTTTAAATGTCAGGAGATTAGGATCTACTGCTTAAACTCTTGCATAGGCTGCAACAATCATTGTTGTCAGCTGCAACAATCATTACTCTATGACTTCCACACATGTTCCAAGGATGGGACAATTCAAGTAGCATGGCAAGTTGGACACTACATGAGCAAGCAGATGTATGCTGGAAGTATACTCAGACAACTGGATTTTCTGCTTCTGTATGAGCTGGTCAGAACAGTCAGAAGTGAAGGTGTTTCCTTTTTTAATAGATTACACTCTGTCTAAACCCAAAACAAAGCAATTGTATTTTCTGTTTCATTGTAAGCCACCTCTGAACTGTTTTTTCAGGTTGGAGCAATCCCTGCAAATGCAGCTGATGATGGACAGTGGTCTCAGGGACTTATTTCTGCTGTGAGTAATTACTTCTCTTAAGGAAAAGTAGCACCTCTCTGAAGATACAATATCCTGTGAGAATGCACAGCAACTTTTTTTCAATGTCTCCTAGGCCCGAATGGTGGCAGCTGCAACCAGCAATCTCTGTGAAGCAGCTAATGCCTCGGTACAAGGCCACGCTAGTGAGGAGAAGCTCATCTCATCTGCCAAACAAGTGGCAGCTTCTACAGCACAGTTGCTTGTGGCTTGCAAAGTGAAGGCTGATCATGACTCTGAAGCCATGAGGAGGCTACAGGTATTTGTGTTCTTAACTCCTGAAAACCCAAAGTAGAGCTACTTAAATGCTGATCTTGCACTGTGTGAACAAACCCAAAATTTTATGAGTATTTTCTTGAATTTTCAGAATTCAGTTCAGGTTTTCTCCCTTGTGGGATTCTGGGGCACTTTCATTCATCAATGATGAAGTTATTGTGTATTTGTCATTATTCGTCAGTAGCTACAGCTCACTTCACTACTTGTTTTAGTCTTAAAAGATGTCAAGATATATAAATGTTGACTGTGACAAGCCATGGTTTAGATGCAATATTTATAGATTCACATAAGGTAAGCCATGGGGATATGTGAGTGGAGAAAGTTTACTACATGCATTTTTATAGCTACTGAGTATAGTTGGTTTCTCTGCACCTATTCTGCATTGTTAGACTCCCAGTGAGCTTGCAGACAGGTAAGCACACTTGGTTTCTCATGAGTATCCTCCTGACCTCTGCAAGATGATGCTTATGTTCAACAAAGTACTTGCCTGAGTGCAAGTACCAGTTATTTTTTGTGGTCAGTTTGCCTTTGTTTCTGGAAGTCAAGTCAGCAACTGTAGGTAGAACACTTCTAATATGCAGAATCATTGTCAGACAAAACCAGGAACTGAAGGTCATGCAGCATCTCAACTAAAGTCGGATTTAACTTTTTTACATGAAATTTGTTCCCTTTTAAATTACAGACTCATTTCATTTTGAGCTTCTCTAAACTATTACTGAATTAACACATTGTTATGGCAGGTAAAATCTAATGTCTCCAGAAGTTGTGTTGAAGGGTATTTATTTTAAAAATGGGTACAACTTTCTCTGACATCCTGCCCTGGAGGCTCAGGCTGAAATGCAAGAACTGTTTCAGCTCATTTTGTTAACCATCAAAATGGAGTATCTTTGTAATGGTGAAACTTCCACTTTTTCTCTTCTTTGCACAGATACCACTAATGGATACTCAATATAACAGTTCATGTATGGATAGATAGAACCAAGTCCAACAGAAATAAATATGATTAAGTATCTGTCTGAGCAAAAGGAATTGATGTTATCTTTTTTTTTCCCCAAGTAGAAAAATGAGTTAAATATTTAGGAGGAAAAAAATCAATTTGAGTGAAAAATCTGATTGTTTCTGTAGCAAACAGTGGCATGCTAGTATTATCTCTAGGGATGATATGGTTGTAGTGCTTTATAGTGCATTCATGTAGATTGCTTTACAGTCAGAACTATCTTTCTGTTACTGATACCTCTCCCACAGACCCTTGACAAAGTCAGTCTGCACTTTCCAAACGCCACAATGGGTCTGAAGAGTTTTAAAATGCAGAAGAAACAATAGAAACAGGAACAAAATCAAGTACTAGAGACTGTATTCTCTCATCTGTCAGGAAATTTAGGGTACTAGGTCACTGTAGGCAAATCTCATTAGAGACATGGAATGCAGAAAGGAAAACAGCTCAAGCATGGATTAAAATTGAACTTTGCCTCTTTACCACATTTTATCATAGTCCCAAAATTAATAATGAAGGGAAAAGCAGTTTGCACTTGAAAATAATGTCCTTTATCATAGTATAACCCATGAGTTGATGTCTGCTGGTGGATTTGCCTAAACTACTGAGGCTTTTCAGCTGGCTTTGCCCCCAGCATTCATGTTGCTTTAATCAATAGGCTAGGTTTGGGAGTTTGAATGTATTAGTTGTCTCTTTTCTACTGAACAAGCAACTGCAAACTTTGAAAGAAAACATTTGAACTGCATTTCCCATGAATGCTAACTCGGAAAGTACTCTTACAGTCTGTTCCAAAATTTAATTAAACAAGTGGAAATGTTTTTTTGTTTGGATCATCTCCAGCCTGAGAAGAGTAAATTTCAAATCATTTGCCCTTAGATCATTCCAGGTAGGAAGAGAGTCACACTGAAGCTGGGAATATGGAATAGGATTGGGGGAAGGTGGAGAGGCAGGTTCAGACCTGGTCCATGTGGCTTCACCTCCTAGTGCTGGTGTGTCTGCAGCATGTCAGATCAGGCTGTCTTGGCCAGTGGCCTGTTTCGGAACAAGTGTTCTCAGTATGCGTGGTACCTGGGTATAGGGAACCATGGGACAGAGAATTCCACTCCTGTTTTTTCTCAATGCCTGTCACAACACTGCTAGTGCCTACCCTTTCTCTGCACATTGTGAAAACATTAGTGTTGTGGTGGCAACTGATTTGCTGTTAGATACTAGGATTTAGGGTTTAATACAAGAACAGCCTTACTAGATCAGACCAAAAGTTCATTAAGCCTAATCTATGTCCTGATTCCATCAGTGGCCACTAGGAAATGCTTAGAGAGGCAAGTGAGAACAGGGTAAGTATGTGTGATACTGTTCTCTATTATGTTCTTAGACTCCAAGCATTTTCAACTCAGGAAGTTTCCAAGACAGATGCAGATTCTCTAGGTTTTGTAACCCTCAGTGGTTTTCTCCTCCTAATTTATCCAGTCCTCCTTGACCCCATGTAAACTTTTAGAGTCTAATTAACACTTCTTAGGCAGTAGATTTAGCTAGGACAGCTCTACCTCTGTCCCAACCTGCTTCTACTGGTTTAAATCCACACAGTACGAGTAGCTGAATGACATGCAGATCTACTCCTGTAGGACACAGGTCTCCCATTTCATTTACAGGATGGGAACCATCCCACTGCAGGAGTTCTAGCAAGATGGAACCCTTCACATCCTTCTCTTCATGAAGTATTCAGTTGCTATTGAGAGTGTACAAAGTAATGCTATGCAGCATTACAGAAGTCAGTTCGAGTAGTGATAAATTCATATCACTTTGATTAGACTATATTACTGCAGGAGCATTGATAATATGTGGCTTCTTGTACCTCAGCTAAAGTCTTCACAAGATATCTCTCCATAGCATTCCACTGCGTACTGAAGACTGATCCATGGTAACAAGTCATCATTCCTTCAGATTCATTCCTCTTCCTTGGGAGGTGGAAATATCTTTGAGTGGTTCTCTATCCTATTCTCTAAAGTTATTTCTTTGCTAAAGCACTTGAAAGGTGGACCCAAAAATTTATTTCATTATTTGTATGCATAATTGAGGAACAAACATATATCTAGGCTCCCTACTCTGTCCCTCAGAATGAGGATTAATGGCCCCTCTTAGCACTAAGTCCACGTCAGCCTAGAAGTTTCTTTTTCCTTCCTCTGTCCTGACATTGATGAATAGGTAAAGAGGTAGAAAGGAAGAGGATTCTAGTAAGAGCCAAGGAGGAGACATCAATGAAATTTTGTGTATATGAAATATATACTGCCAACATGTACAACAGATAGCTTTGTCAATGTTATAATGCAGGTAGCTAAGTTACCTTTTTTTTCTGATGCACAATTGGTGACACTACTCAATTACAGACAACAGAAGTTGTATTGTAACTATCTGACTATTTAGAAATCTGAGAATTTTTAAGGAAACAAAAGTTTAAATGTGAGATAATAATGTCCATAAGTGGCTTATTTGCCCTGATGAATGTCCCTTAATTTAAAAACTTAATCTTTAAATTTTCTTTATACACTAGATTTCATTTTCTGTTCTTCCTCAAAAAAAATCTGATCAGTGTTGTGTATAACTTACAATTTAATCCAACTGTAGCTAAAAACATCTTGTTTGTGTCTTTCCCAACTTCCACCTTCTTAAATAAAGGAAATGCATTCTCTATATCACTGACTTTGAAAACTTTATTTGCTTTTCACTGGGAATAAAAAAAACAAAGCACGCTTTTTCTGTGTAGTCAAGTGAAAATGTTTTAGTTTTGATGCTCAGATGAATCCATGATGGTTATGCATTTTTGTTATTACAAAATATCTTTTGTCTTTTTTCAAAGGCTGCAGGAAATGCTGTCAAGCGAGCATCAGACAATCTTGTCAGGGCAGCCCAAAAAGCAGCATTTGGGAAAGTAGAGGAGGATGATGTTGTGGTCAAAACAAAGTTTGTGGGTGGCATTGCTCAGGTTAGTACAATCATGCAGATAAAAACTATTACAGAGATATAGCATAGTGTTAAAATGTCCAATTTGGACCAATCTATGTAAAAATCTATGAAAAATTGCTGCTATGCCAGTTACCTAACAGCATCAAGTAAAGTGATATGATTCTACACATCTTCATTGAGCATTTACCATATTAGTCACCATTGTCCAGTATGTTTAATTTTTTGTTCTGATTAAGTTAATGGTTCTTTTCAAACTTACGTTCTTGAAATATTCACAAATCATAATGGAACACAACTTTTCTATATATATAAAATCAAAGAAATAGAGTGAGAGTTAAGAACTGATGATGTTTTGTTACTGTGACCATAATAAATATAGGGAAATAATAACAATATTTAAAACTAGATTCCGAGGCTTTAAGATTGTAGCAACACAATATATACTGTGGTCACTCCTTAAAAGATACTGAAAATTATTATTTCTGCCTGTCTGTCATACTGTGTCATTTTTCTGTTGGCACGTTGAGATGAAGAAAAATAGTGTGGATACCTGCACAGTAATGAGTGTTCAATTTTACTGTCACTCAAACATTATGTTAAGACGTGCTGCTTAGCCTATATATGCTAACCCCCCACCCCAACGAATATTGGGGGAGCACAGCACTATAAAATTATCGTGGATGTATGGTAAAACTTTGCTGGTATATATTTTTTAGTTCCCTTTAAGAAACAAGTGGGAATATGGTACTGTCCTGGAACCTAGAAAAAACTGAGCAATTCCTGACAAAATTATTGAAATTTGGTGCTTCTCTGGAGAACACTCAAGGCCTAGCTATGACTGGTGTCATGGAGAAACAAATCTTGTTTTACAGACAGTATTCCTTGTTGTCCTAATTCATGCTTCTGTTTTGTAGATCATTGCAGCCCAAGAAGAAATGCTGAAGAAGGAGAGAGAGCTGGAAGAGGCAAGGAAAAAATTGGCACAGATCCGCCAACAGCAATACAAATTTCTACCCACAGAGCTGAGAGAAGATGAGGGCTAATCTGCTGATTTTTTTATTCTTTTTTTTTTTTTTTAATTTTTTCTCCCTATTTTTTTCTTTCTTCCCTTACTTTTTCCTTTTCTTTTAAAGAAATAAGCTAAAGGGGGGATAGTACAGAGAAAACTGCTCTGACAACATTCTGGCATGCCAAGCACTTACCTAAATAAACTGCCTGTCATAGGTTTGGATGAGCAGAGGGCAATAAACACTTGTTCTTTCTCATCTGATCAGCTGAGATGCATGATGATCAAATAATGATACAGTGTTAGGTTCATCATTCCTGTTCCTTCCTTGACTTATATCTCAGGATAGAATGTTTCACTTTTTACTAAAGATACTAAGTCAGTATTATTGGCACTTTCCTGATGCTTGGGGTATTTATTGTTCCTTGACTTGTTATAAAACTTCCATAATACTGATATGAAAACAGTCAAGAAATCTTTCATATGATAAATATCAAATGAGCTGGTGGTTGTCCCCCAACTACGATTGTAAAAAGACGACTGAGACGGAGAAGGATGTAGGTCTGATTCGAGAAACAAGCTTGAGTGGGGGTTTGAAGAAGATGCCTGTCCTCTTTCAGTGTTATATATAGCTGGTTCACCCCAAAACTGGAGGAATTGTCTTTGCACCTGTTTGCACTACTAGTATTACCTGATGCCAACAAGCTTCTGCTTCTACAGTATTTAGGTTTACAAAATGTGGCAATAGCCATTCTTTAAAGAGCTCAGAAAACAAAGAAATGGTAGTATTGTCACTGCCTCAGTAATAGCAGGTTCATGAAGGAAAATGCTGTTTCAATTATATACCTCTAATGTGTGACTATTTTTACAGTATTATACATACATACACATGTTCTAACATTAGACTGAATAGTTTTGATTTTTTTATTGATCTGGTTTGTACTGTGGGATTTCTGTTAGAATGTATGTTAGCTAAAAAAAAGGGGAAATTCCCAGTACAACAAAAGGCTATCACAACTTATTCCTTTAATAATTTCATTTATAATTACTTTATTTTGAAATCTGTGGATATTGTAGGAGGAAAGAATAAGTGATTTCCAAGTAGACGTCTCCTGTAATATATTTTTTAAAAATCTGGACTCTAGGGAATCTTTCATAATTGGTATTGATAAAAATGTGCTCACAGACAAATTTTAGAGAAGGAATAGCAAGAATCTATCAGCAGTCTTTGTCTTCAGCTGCAGAAAGGTATGGTATTTTCTTAATATCTGTTGTGACCTAAACAATAGTAATATGGGTAGAGCAAGTAACACATTTTGCCCTGTCAAAAAAAGAACACAAATCACAGCAGCTTCAACTAGCAAAAACTAAACTATTTGACTACAGGAACACCAACTCTCCTAACGACCATTTCCAGCATGCCTCCTACTCCACTCAAGCCCTCTTAAACAAAAATGTCTAGTCTATTTAGGTGAAAGGATGTTGCCATTTCAGTCCTCCTGAAGTCTGTGCTGTCGTTTAGATACCTGCCAACTACATTCAGCCGGTTATGTTATATGCATACCCACCTAGTTGTCATTGTTGCCTAAATACTTGTCTTGTAGACTCAAAAGTAATCTCCTAGTGGTATGTTTACCGGTTTAAATAGTGCTAACTCCTCATTTAAGTTACCTGCATGAGATATAATTATCAGGAACTTTGTCACACTAGTGTTAAATATATTGCAAAAAATGACTAGAGAAATAATAAATATTGAAGTATACAAAGATTTTTATTGTTAGAGTCTCTTCTCTGGTGCTGATGTATTTCAGACTCGGTAGAGTTGCTTGAGAATCCAGAATCATGAGAGGAAAAAAAAATGGCAAAATCCAAATGGAATCACATACATCAATTGATGTGCTGTAATGTGTAGGCTTGTGTGCATATGCAGTCCCTTACTGTCAGAGACACACAATTCTGAGTTCTGTAATTTTCTACTACAGCACAACTGATTTGATTTTTTTCACTCAACTTACTGTGAGCAGTGTCACAGAATCTTGATGTTAAGAATTCCTACACAAAAAAAAAGGCTTCGTGTAACTTTTTAGGAGAAGGCTAAAGTAGTGCAAGACCTAAATAAAGGCAGCTCTAGCAATGATTTTCTGCCACTGTTGGTAGGTCCAGCTTCTCTGCAGCTTACAGCTATTTCTTTTTTCACCTGGATAGACTTCTATTCCCATCTCTTGTTTTGAAAGATCTGCAAGACAGATTTTATACTGATTCTCTTTTAACCTATGTTTAACCTATTATTTGACCTCATAAAAGCGTGACAAAAGATGATGTTGTCCTCAGCACCATGATAGTATTTATTGTAGGTATAACACTGCTGTAATATATTTTGATCAGAATAAAAAAAAAAAAGCCTGGTCAAATGCAACTATGTATGGAAATTGTATAGCTAGAAAGCTTTATCAGTATGTAAAAGGAAAGGACTGTGCTCAAATTGTGTTCCAGATAAATTTGCTTGGGAAGTCCATTTTAGCACAGTTACTCTGAGATGTCTCTATTTCTGATTTAATGCCCCCTGTTATCTGACAAAGTATTGTTCTTTTTTCTCCTTATCCATATGCTCCATATAAGTACTGCTGTCAGAGGAGTAGCTGAGCTGAATAACTGAAGTATTTTTTTACTCTGAATTTTGAATCTTCGTTTGGGAAACATTAAGAGAATATAAGCTCATCTGAAGTCTTTCTATTTCAATTTTCTTCTTGCTTTTATAATTTGCAGCACCACTGAAGTCCTCATGCAAATGTCTGCAGAGCTTGGAACTAGTCCATGCATTATTTGGTGTGGGACTTGCAGCAGGAAGTGAGAAGTTGAAATAAGGAATGGAAGCTAATTAATAAGGACAGATGTTTACTTTGTTCTGTTACCTTGTGAAATGGTAAACAAGCTCTGTTGTATCTCACCCTTCTTCTTCATGTGGAATTCACTTTAAGGAAATGTATGCAAATTAAAAGCGAAATGCCTCAAAGATGTTTGTGTACAAATACTCTAGTGTTTCCCCCGTTATTCAGAAAATAATTTGAACATTTTATTATTTGTCTAAGCTTTTCTACATCAAAATCCTTAAAGTAAGAGAAGTTTTAAAACAAATATTGAGGTCTAAACTCGTGTTTTCTTTGTTCCTTTCTCTTCGATTTTCTACATCTTCATTACTTAATTTCTAATGAAGTGATAAATACATAATCTAGAAACCTGAATGTAAATCTTTCTAGCTTATGAGCAAATTTTTGCTTTTTATCAGTCCAAACTGAGAAAATACTCACCCCAGGAGTGTGGTACGGGCTATCACTACATTTGCCTTCCCTACTTTTTTTTAATCTCTCTTTCTGAATTATTTTTTTTTCCCTACATCTTACACTGTTGAAGTGTTGTCCTTACGTAACTGCATCATGATTAACAAAGAGGGCTATCTGCCCCTAACTGTCACGGTTCCTGAAACTTGCTCTTCTGTATTCACAGTAGTATACATTAAATATAGTGATTGTTCATGTTAATGGAGCAATGCATTTGTGGCAGAGTTTATGATGTCAAATGCAGAAAACTGTTTGGTCATGTGAGTTACAAATCTGTTACGAATTGCTGTTTTGCCTGACCATTATACTTGCAATGAAGTCTGATTAGTTTGAAGCTAGACAGGTGCACAGACTGGATCTGGATCATGAGCTTTCTTTAATGTGTGAAATCTGCCCTTGGGCACAGTGCATAGCTCAGTGGAGAACAATGCAGAGATCCTTGAGTGAATGTCACTAAGCGCATGTGGCACTGGTAAAGCCACATAGCTGTACTTCAGCCCAAAAGGCAACATCCCTACTTTTCATCAGAGTGGTCAAGGGGACACACTGCCAGACTCACAGTGCTGTGGTCAGCACTGGCCAGAAGGAGGACATGGTACTGAGGCCCAACATCCATCAGTAGCTGGTTGTTTCAATAATTCTGGCAAGAGTATCCCCTTTGTCAACAGTTTGATATTAGGTGAGGCCTCTGAATCTGATACTTTTAGTTGCAGTCAACAAACTCAGGGCTGATTTTTGTGTATTGCTGTTTTCAGCCTGCTGCATGTGAGCTATAGAGAGGTCTCCAGAAGTCATAGTAAAGATTGTACCAAACTCTAATCTGACTAGTTACTGCATAAAGCAAATAACTGCAGAAGAGCTCTGGGCTGCAATGTTTCAGCACCAGGGAAATTTAGCAACAAGATAATCAGTCTAAACTAGACATGGCTCAGTTCAAGGGGCAGGCTGAAGCAACCCTGTCTCCTAGAATATGGAAATGCTATACTCCTGACAGGTCATATCTCACAGCATGCTTCACTTTGCCTAAAGGTTATTACCTTAAGCTTATCACTTACTGAGCCATAAATAAGTGTCTTTTTGTTACTTTTTTAACTTCTAAAAATATAATAAAGCAGTAGGGACTTCTGTTTTCTCTCAGATTAGTACTTTAGTAGTAATTAGTACTTAGTGTAATGTCTTCCTGCCTTGTTTTAACACTAAGGCCCAAAGGAGTTAGTCATGCTGCCACACCATTATATATAGTATTTATGTGGCCACAAAAAAAAACCAAAACTTATTTTTGTCTTCACCAACAGTAAGCCTGTGAAGTAATTCCATCTTTTTCCTGCGTGTAAGTATTTGTGACTTGTGTTGCAGTGCTTATCATGCAAAGGATCATTTTGATCCTTAAACAAAATTAGGCAGAAGTTGTATCTATCTGCAAGGCTGGGAAAAGGGAATATTCCCGAATGACAGAGGAGACTGTTCTGTTTACAGCTCTGCTGACAAAACTATGATTGCTTACTTTGTGATCTATGTCAGTAACCATTCAATATCCTTGAAAAAAAATCACATTAACTGCACATAAATATACACAGAAGTCAAACACCAGTTATTCAGGGGTGTTGGATGCTTAGTGTTGTTGGGTTCTTTTGGGGGGAAGGCTAGTTTTGATTTTCATTCAACATTTTTCTTTGCCAAATATAACTGTACATACAGCTATTTCAATTCTCCTTTTGAAATCTATGCCTGAAATCCTGCCACTGATCAGTTTAAAAACCATTCTAAAGAGTTTGAGGTTGCTATGAGCAGGGGCTGTTTCTGTGTGGCATTCTGTGTGCTCATCAAGTGGCTCCCATCACCAGGTGTGTATATCACATCTCTGATTATATGGTAGCTTTCTTCCATGTGTTCTCCATGACAGAAACAAGATTGAAGAAACTCCTCTGTTAGGGTTGGTTAGCTGAATATTTACATAGGGGCTATAGAGGCCCTAGACATGTTTTAGGCTATTTTTTTTTAAATATCTATTAATTTTTTGAAGTTGGTATTTTTACACTACTAGAAAAAAAGCATATGGTGATTTTTCTGTCCTTATTTTCTGTGTAGCACAATTTTTAATTTTGCATTGAAAATTTTCTGGCCACTACTTTATGGAAGTTCATTCTTTGTGCTTGCACAGTAATGCCTGAAGACTTGAAAACTAAATCATGATGTGTGAAATGTCAGGGTTCCTTCTGATATTTCTTTACAAGCTTCTTTGCTTTTCTCCTTCTTTTTTGTTCTAAGCATTTACGAGAAGTGGACTCTTTCTTTTTTTAACAATATATATACACTTTTCCACCTCTGCAAGTCAGTTATGTTACTGTGGCAGGAGAAATATGAATATGTGAGGTTTATCCATGCTTAGCTTGGATAATGTAAAGCTTATATAACATTATTTTACTTCCCTAATGGTTATTTTCTTTAAGTATATTTACTTATTTTTAAAACAGATAGTGGGGGGTGGTGACGTCTTAGTATTCTAAAATGTCCACTGCAAAGGTTTATCCCAGATGAAGAGAATTACTTTTGTCATGTTTACCCAAAACTGGTATTGCTATAAAGTCAAAATCTCTTTTTGAAAAATATACATAAAAACATTAAGTTCAGAACTTTTTAAGATGAAAACTCATGGTAACAAATCAAAAGTTAACTTTGCAGTCTCAGAAGCATTTTGAAGTCTGTGGAAAAGCTATTACATTAGGACAGTCAGAAAATGTTGCTGGCTATTTTCTTAATACAGTTCTTGCCCTTAAAGTGCTGAATTCAGTAATACTGATTGAAATCTTCAATCCCACACAGATCAATATTCAGTACTTTCTAGGCTGTTTTTATAATCCTTTTGTTTTAGAATGATTGCCTGTATTATGCTCCATCTTCTCTGAATATGGTTCAAAATGAGCTGTCCTTGTGACTGTACTTTGTAAAGTGGAATTGACTGAGTAAAAAGTTTAACACAGAGATTTCTTCCAGCATTATAGTCAATGATTTCTGCATTTAAATTGCATTGTATATTCGAAGTTTTTGATTAAAATCTTGAACACAAGTCGCTGAACTGTTGACCTGATTAAGTCTTAGAAAGAGTAGTCAGATTGTGACAATGGGTACATTATATATATGTCTTTGTACTGTCTTGTACATTTTCTAGTTTGACAATAAATTCATTGTGCTTTATTAAGGATGTACTGCCAGATAATATTTTTATCAGCCTTTACTCTGAAACAGAAAAGGTATTTTTGTCTGTTTACCAAATGCTATAACATATACTTATTGGATTAAAAAAAATAAAAAAGTCCACACTGTGATAGCTACCTCAACTTCACCTAAATGGGATTAAGCCCCTGTTTAAGGCATTTCCTAAATGACCATGTTTCAGACACTGAGAGTCAATGCATGCCCCATATTCTTTACTGCATGCTACTAGTTAGAATCAACTTCTCTGCCATATCCATCCTAAGATCACCATAGTGGGTTTTCAAGTATTAATAAAAATACTCTCCTCTTAGAGACCATTTCTATTTGTGGTTCACAAGCACTACAGATGACTCAGTCCTATTTTACAGATGGTAAAATTATGTTGCAGGAAGGGAGATCATTTGTGCAAATCCACAGAGCAGGTTACACTGAATGTAACAGCCAGTCAAGTTCCTATGATCCAAGAACTAGATATACTAGTAGTGGCTATATCCAGGATGGGGTTAATATTTATAGTCCCATCTAGTTAGTCTATGTTTACATTAGTAGGTCTATGTTATTTCCTGCATTAATGTTTCTGCACGCTGTCAGTTCCAGAGAACTCAAATGCACTCTTTTTGGCAACTGTATAGCAGAGAGACTTCAACAGTGATTGTGATTTGTGTCAAGAACAACCATCTTTCACTGCCAATGCTTTAGACAAACATTCTGTCTTCCAGAGTTGAATTTAATCTGCAGTAATCTCTGCTCAGTGTCTTGGCTTTGCCTTATGTTGCAACCATTTCTGTTAAGGCACCAGTCTCAGTTCTCTTCCAGTACGTAAGGCCTTAACACAGTGGGGTTTTCTTTGCAAGAGAAATGGCATCTTTAAAAATTTGGACAAAGCTCTTGCAGCTTATTTAATCAGCCTCCTGCTTTACCAAAGTTTCCTGCAATATAGGATGAAAACCCTGAGGCATTAAAGCCTTTAGTGTGACGCATTTAGCCATATAACCAGATCTGAAGTTCAGTCAGAGATGCCTTTAGTCATCTGCCATTATGTGAGACCTAGACACTAACACCACCACTCTAACAATTCCAGTCTGCAATTACTTATTCTGTGCCTTCAGCCATATAAGCATGAGTATTTTGTCTCTTTTAAATATTAATCTTTTGTTTGTATTTTGAACAATAAATGAGTTGAAATAGCACTATTTCTAAAATGCTAGCAGTTTCTCAAGACCCAGTCTGAGGATTATGTTTAGTTCTATTTTTTTTCCTGTGTAAATTGTTGCTTATTTAAAAGAAGAAGGGGAAGAAAAAAAAAAGTGTCATCCATGTCAAAGAAGTGTGAAACCTCTAGTAGCTCAAGGGTGTATTACATGTTTATACCTGAGATTTTTTATCTTTTTTCTGAGGGGGAAAGCACATTGCTTTACTAACAATTTAAGGATTGGGGTTTATTATTTGAAATTTAGTAAGCTCAAGAAATAGAGTCACTATGGGAATATTTGAGTGATGACCTAAGATTGGAGGTGTGTTAAGAAACAAAATGGGTATATTTAAGCCCAGACTGAACTTCTGCTTCACAAAATCACTAGTAACCTTAGCTAAATGTTTGTGTGTCAGCATAATGGAATATGTGGGTTTTTTTACTCGAATAAGAGTGAGAACTTTAGTTTGAACGTGTTACTATTCTTCATGATCTCATACACATTGATGATCTTTTCTGATCTGGGACTTTGTGTTACTGAGATTTCACATATGAAAACTGTAGGGAAAAAATATGAGTTTAAATAGATGACCTCAGAAAAACAGCTTCATTGGTCATTCTGTTGTGCTTGGCTTGCAGTCCAGTTGCCATCCTCTATAATGATAAGAAGACTATTTAGAGTAATTCTCAAGCCAAACCACTGCTGTGACATGCCTTCCAGATCCTGTAGCCCAGCAATTCAAGCCACAGAGAGAATTTTCTGGTTAGTTTCTTGGCTTTTTAGGAGCCATCTCAGCTCTCTTCCAAATCATGGGAGTGGCTCTTTATTACATGATGAGATCACTCATATTTTGATTTGTCCAATATATTGTTATCTGAAAAGAGTCTAGATGCAAATATTTCTCCTGAAGGGTGTTCTCTTCCTTTCCTAGAATTAGGAAAAACTCTAAATATGCTGAATATCTCCTAGACTAAATGCTTTGTGAAACAAAACAGGCTGCCTGTGTATCCATCTCAGAACAGGTAAGACTCTATCCAGATCATCTTCCCTATCTTAACACCCACTACGAAGAGCACCATCAACCTATAGTCCCTTTTTCAAAAGTTTTTGCTAGCAGTAATGTTCACACTATTTAGTCCCCATGTATTCATAATGAATAGATTCATAATGTCCATTGATTAAGGTAACGGGTAATCCCTTTTTATTGTTTCACAGCCTTCTTCCTCCCTGCTTAACATGCTGGATGTTTCCTAAGATAGAAATTGCCTTTGAGTGGAGAGAGAGCTGCTGGATACAGAATAGAAAGTTGCCTGTTCTTCTGGAACTGTAAGGCAGGCACAAATTAGGAAGTGGCTTTGGAATTTTCAGAGAGGTCTAAGTCTGGTGGGTCACATTATTGCAGTAGAATTGAGATGACAACATAACTTTGATATGTGTGAATGTGTGCTGGAAATGGGGCTGGCCAAACACCACAGCACAGGCAAGTCTAAATCCTGTGCTGGAGTTGGAGTGCTGGAGAAGTTGGGGGGGGAATCCCTGTGAGCAAAAGCAGGACAAAATAGAAGATAACAGCTTTCCACCCTTTTATAGACAAAATGACAGACATTGCTGCATCTCTACTCTGTTGCAAAAGGGAAACAGAATAAGGATTAGGGAGGGACTATACCTGGATTTTCCTGTGATAGATAAATGCTGGGTTACCTACAAATTCCTAGCAAAACCTCTGAAAATACATAAATTGAGACAGCAAGCAGACCATCTGCGGCTTGTTTCAAACACTTGCTTCCAAGATGGGATTATATTATCTGTAGCTGCTCCCTGCCAGTAAAAATGGCAGTGCAGAAAGTGTAAGTCAGACCTGAAGTGACATCATTGATGGTGAATTACAGACTCATGTTTAAAATTAGGTAAACTCAGATGTTACTTTGTTCCCTTTTGATCTTGCAGACAAGTAGGTGGTGGCTTTTGAGACATCGATGCATCTGAGAGTACAGGCCAGTTTCAGAGTTCAAACTGCAATATGCTATAACTGGGGCATGTTGAAAACCATGACTTCATTTCTTAGAACTTTTAACATCTGTATAGTTCAAAGACAAATAGCTCATCTCTGCCTGGTCCCTGTAATAACACAGACATCCAGAAAATGCCTGGCATTTTTTGGTTCACTACTCAGGATCAAATTCCTCTGGTTTTGTTTCCCTCTGGACAGAACAGATTGTTCTTTATGTTGCAGCACTAAGGCAAAATCTTGCACCCTGCTGCAGTTTTGTTTCCATGCGTGTCGTATGGTCCCTGGAAAATTCTATTGCATTATCAGTATTTGTCCAGTCTCATGTCCAGACCTTTCCACTGGCAGTGAGTTCCTGTTGTTTCTTTGGATGTTCAAAGAAAAAGGCAGCTGCTTGCTCAAAACCCACTTGGCAGCTTTTCAGCCTAACAACTTCCACAGAGCCTCAAGGAGATCAGCAAAGAAGCTAGTTCCCACAGAACTGATTCTAGGTGCCAGTTCTGAATGCCCTCATGACTTTTTTTTTTTTTCCCCTACAGAAACTTCTCTGTCATCAGAAATCTCAAGCTGTCAAAGCACAGCATTTCAAAGACAAGAAATTCTGAAATCCGAAGGAAAGCAGAGTCTGTCCTAGGAGCTGAAGGGAGAGCTGTTATGTTCAAGCTTAAGAGTCTGAGAGCAGATGCAGGTCTTCGGCATAGAAATAGCAAGGAGGTAAATGCATATCTGGGAGACAGGAAGCTATTTAAATTCTCTACATTGCTGGAGTAAGAGAAATTTATATCCATTGGTCCTGAATTATTTCAGGCAGGAAGAGAATTCTGGACTAGTCTTTAAGTATGGCTAGAGGGGAGTAGAAATCAACCTGGTTTTGACATCAAGAATGAGAAAACTGTTTATACAGTCACAGTAAGGGTTTGGTGTCAGAGCCCTTCTGTCTCTGTCCCTTACACAACGTTACTCAAACTTGCAGTAGGAACCCAGTGTTAGGGTTACAGACTAATTAACTCGAACCATTTAATCTAAACAATTGCCCCGATTACTGTAGTCTGTGGAAACTGGTCTGAGTTTTTTGGGAAATGTGTTCCAGCACTATGCTGTGTTTTCTCCAGTAGTACTGTACTTCACCATGACATGAAGCATGCATTGTCATCCAACATACTCTAAGATCAGACACAAGTATGGCTCTGCATGGATGGAGTTAGTGTCTAAGCCACTGCTGCTGGCTGTTGTATCTTAAAAACACTCTCTCTAGTGCAGACTTCAGGTCCTTGCTTGTGTCTCCAGTCAAGCCAACCCATGTGCAAGTGTGTTAGTGCATCCACTTAATTTCTCTGCTATTGTAAGTGCTACCAATAGAGAACATTTTCTGGTGCATTCATCCCATCTACCAGTTTTGATATACTTTCTAATGCTTTCCTGCAAATTCCCATAAACTGTGCTGTGCGTTGTTTCTTCTTGTAAAGTCAACTGTAGTTGATTAAATCAAGAAAATGGAAATGGGGATATATAATAGCTTACAGGACTCCTCTCAAACAGTCCTGGGAGTTTATAACCCGCCCTTCACTGCCTCAGTCAGGTTTATGTTGAAATCTTTACAGTTCTCTCACAACCTGGTGAGTTCTTCAGAACTTTTTCATTCCTCCATTCATGTTATTTCCTGCCCCAGCCCAAATACAGAGTCTTGAGGACTCTAGGTGAGGACTGGGTAGAAAGGAAGGGCATTTGAGTGACAGAGCCTGCACACAGAGTCCCTGCTGCTGCTAAATTGCTTTGATGCTTCTGCTGCCCACTGTTACTTGCAGGGGCCACTTTCCAGCAAAGCCTGAGCTGCTGTTGAAAGCAGTATTTCCTGCTACACAGAGCTCTCAAAGCAGAAATCAAAACATGAGCAAAGCCTATGTGGACTCTGCCAAAGATCACCCTCCCTTCATATATAAAAGGGAATCATTTAGCCTGACCTCATAAAAGAGAAAACTTAAAGGACCATTTTACACTTTGAAATCTTACTCTCAGTAGCATGGTAACAAAACACTGACTTGGGAATTTCAGCTGCTCATTTCATGTTCTGCTCAGCCCGCTGTACTTCCTGAGCATGAATTGGCCATTGCATCATTCCAGGAAAATTAAGTCTATTGGGTCCCTGGCTGCCCTTACAATCTGTTCAGTAAGGAATTTCTCAAGGGTATAGACCAATGCCCAGAATAACATTGAACAAGGTCTGGAAAATTATGCCTGCTACAAGCAGAGCACTGTTAAAAGTTTGCAGGAGGCCTACCATTTGGATGAATTAGCAGCACACCCTCCTCTATAAATATCCCTTTAAACAGCTGCTTCCAGGAACCATAGAGAGAAACAGCTAAGGGAGAGTCTAGATGATTTTGCTGGTAGCTTAGTACCTTTCTCAACATACGGGCCTGCACTAAATGGTGAAAATTTGTTGTCAAGATTTTCTTGGTCCTATTTCCCTCCAGAATATGTTGGGCAAATTTCTCTTATACAGCCATACCCTCTATGTACAGTGGAGTGCAGATATGGCTGAAACTTCATGCAAAACAGTACTTCCTTTTCCTTTGCAAGTGGGCTATATTCTCTATATGTGCTGTATATAGGTCCTTTCTTTTGAGGGACAGAACAGTATCTGCTTTCTCTGAATCATGTACCAGACTGTAAAAGACAATTCAATGGCTTTGTCCTCCAACTGGATTACACCTCCTCACCAGGGAATAGATCCTGGCACTGAAAGAAACCTCCCACCTACTGGGGAAATGTTGTGACAGGCAAGGTTCAACTTAACCACAGCAGAAAGTTGCTGTCACTGTAGAAATCCAAATACGTTGTGCTGTTCAATCTCAGGCTGTTTCTCCTGGTGATGGTTTGACTGTAAGCTTGGTGGCTCTCCCCAAGCTCTTCTACAGAGCACCTCTTCAGTCAGCTGTGACTACTAATGCTGACAGTTTCTTTATGCCTGTGTGAATAACCTACTACTTCTCTTTGCACTTGATCACCGTGGGAGTGTTCAAATGGAAAGCATCTCTTGCTCATATTCATCTGTTCACACTCTCTTTGCCCACAGGGGAGAGGTCAGTTGATGAGGATGTGATTGCTCCAGGAGGTGGGTTTGAGTGAAGCTTCACTCCTTCATTTTCCATTTGGTCCTTACCTGTGGACTGAACATAAGAGAAAAGGTCTACTAATCCTAACTGGTGTTTCTGGCATACTGGTGCTTGGGACCACTTAAATTGGCTTTGCTTGAAAGTAGTCAAGAGACTGAAAGGAAGGAAGAAGGAATTAAGTAGGAAAACATCATCATATGATAAATTTCTGGGGGATTTTTCTCCCAGCCACTGCTTACAGTCCAAGTTAGCCTCACAAGCCAAATTAGCTTTGTTAATGTTGCTCCAGGCTTCTTGCCTCTCTCAATGCTGTTTTGGTTTGTTAATACCTCCCTGGCACAAAGGTGGTCTGAAACTTGCAAAGACTTTAGGGCAGGGTTTGGGCTACAGCAGAGCACAAAGGCATCCTAGATAGGGAGCACAGAAACATACAATGCTGTGCATAGCTATCTCACAGCCACAGATGCTGTTTGCACTGTCCAGTTGTATGTATATGCAGTGGAAAACAATAAGTGTGTTCCTCTTCAGGAAGTATTTCTAACTTCTCCCATTTGTGTCTTGTGATGTCACCTGGTCCTGTGCCTAGAAAAGCTGCTGCTTGTACTCCATCACCTGATCTCACACCACAACTACCATTCACCTCTTTTTCAGCAAGCAATGCTGAACTGTGTCAAAATTTTTCTTCAGGCACAATATGAAAATGCAAAAATACTAGTGATCACAATTCCTTGTACTTCACATCATCCTTGTACTACAGAGATAGATGAAATGTCTGTAAAGAGACAGAATGATGATCAAAGCTTGAAAATAGTTGAGGAATAATTTCCTGTTTACAAGCCCACTTTTATAATAGGTAGCATATGAGAACGAAAGATGCGGGATACCATAGACTTTGGAAAATGGAGCTTGATATAAAATAATATACTGCATATTGGTTTTAAAAAAAACAGTGTAAGTAGTGTTCAACTGTGATTAGAAGAAATCTAAAACATCTGCAAGATCTCTTAAGTAAACCATGGAAAGTGGGAAGAATTTAACAAATGTTGGGAAACAAAAGAACAAAGACCTGGGTGGAATTTATGTGTCTGTCTTAATATGCCAAGCCTTGTTACTACTGCTAAGCAGAAATTATACTTTCACTATTTCATTGTGCAAAACTTGAGCCTGAAAGATGAATTTCTTTTACCATTTAGCTATATGGCTCTTGGCAGTTTTCTCTCTATTTTCTTACTGAGTGTAGATAATGGCATTCATAGTAGCATTCATTTTTCTGAGTAGAGAGAGAGGCTCTTAACTTGGGCAAAGAGTTAATTTGGCATCACTTCTAAACTATTCTTAAATTAAAATGGTGACATAATAATTTAAAAATGGGATAACCTTCAATGCTAATTTCTCCTTCTGTTAGATTATCTTTGAACATATTTTGTTTCCTCTTTATTCATATCCCATAAAGACATATGGGTAAATTAGATCAACCAGTGACTATAACCTCCTTGTTCAGGAGTCTACAGTAAGTAAGATTTGGGGGAAACCACCTGTTTTGGCACAAAAAACTGATCCACATTGTAGGAATGGTCAACAAAATAATTTCTCTTAATTTAGTTTTCAAATTGCTTCAGACAGCTCTGTTTAAACCATTTAGAAAGTAAAATCTATTCAGAACGGTATTATGCAGAAGCATGAGACACAGGAAGTGAAATGATAGAAAGCTTATTCTCTTTTCCTCTCCCCCAAACTCAAACTACACTGCTATAGTTTTTCTCATTCTTCCTGTATTTGTCTCAGATTCAACTGCTCTCATTATGAAAAGGAAACAAAATAGGGGGAGTTTTTCAATTCTGATAACCTGCAGCCTTAACCATAACAAATAGGTCTTCCTCGGTAGTATTTTATTGTTCATATGACTGCTTCTGGTGTCCAGCCTCTAATTTAGGACCAATATATGTCTGTGCTACGCTGCTGTGAGAAATCCAACCCTACAAATGGAAGAAACTAACACCACATCTATGTATTCCTTCCTGTCAGGATAATTCTTCCTTATGTTACAAATCATTTTGATAAGGCATTTTCTACATAAAAATAAAATTAACCCTTTTCTCCATTGTCAGTATCATTGGGACTGCAGTCCCACGCAACATGCCGCCTTTGTCCTTATTTATCTGCTATGCCCACAGTGAAACACTGACCACTCCAAATGGCCTTTAGCTACAAACTTCAATGCCAGCAATTGTCAACTTGCAGCACCAGGGATCTCTGCACAAGTTGTGAAACACTTCCAAAAGCAGGGTTGTGTAGACTTTCTCTTTCACATGTACCAACAGATGGAGCCTCTGTCAGGGGCTTAGTTGCAACTTGTACGTTTTGCAGTAAAATTGCAGCATTGAAAAGGTTGTTTTAATCCAGTTCTTGTGTGTGGTGATGAAAACTTGCTGCTGCTCAGGCATATGTATCTTTGAAAGCATTTTGGGATGCTGAAGCAGTACCATATTTGGCCACTTCTCTTCATAATCCCTGACTGGTTGTAGAGAATGTATTTGTATCCTGTTAGCATTCCCAGACTGCTGCTAAATGTGCATTAGAAAGCTCTACTTTCCATCTTCAGAGTTGTCAAATGGCTTTAGAGAGATATTCTTTTGAAAAAGAACCTGATAAAAGACTTCTGAAACAACTGACGTCAGTCTCTGTGCACTTCTTTCCATGTAATAAATACGTTCTCTCAGTTTTCAGCTTTGAACTTTTGTATAATATTTGCTTGCAAACATATCATTTTTAGGGGCTGCTCCAAATTACAGTAGTGCATAGTAATCTCTGAATTACCTAAACCCTAAGATACTTTGTGCAGCTAAACTACTCCTAAGAGTTGTGATTTTTCCTGTCATTGCTTTCAATGTTTATTTAGTGAGCAAAGAAAAGAGGGAGTCATTCATCAGGAACAGAAAATTAGGGTGTATGCTAGGCAACAGAGCATCATATTGTGGGCCTAAAGTGCTCAATAAAGAAAGGAGAAAATTCAGACTTTAACTACAGCAGTCTTAAAGCTTTCCATGCTAAAAATGGTAGGTAGCAAGTGTATATAAATCTGTTCATCGGCCTCCAAAATCTAATGGAAAACAAAGCTGCAGAAAAAGAAAAACCTCTCATCTTTTTTTTGTGCTTAATAAACCAAGTAATTTCCCTTGTAATTTCATGAGATGTCTGGGTAAATGTCATATTCATCTTTAGAAAGAAATGTTTAATTGCCAATATCTATACCAGCCACATTTGTAGTAGCTGTTTGCTATTTATTGGTTGCTGTAGTTCTCAGGGGCCTCAGTTAGCTTTTTCTAAGTAGATAAACATACAGTGTTTTCTTTAAAGAATGGGAGAGATTTTGACTAGGAAAAGTTATGTCTCAGTTCTCTTGCTTCAGGGTACAGTGCTGGGATTCCTCAATCCCTGTCTGCAACTATACTCTCATTAGGGTGTAAACCCTTCTCAGTCCTCTAGAACTGCACACTTCAGTCAAACCTGGTGTCTCCTCAAGGCAGGCTGGTGTCACATGTTAGGCAGCAGCTAATTCCACACATTTCAGAAGGACAAAGAAATCTTTTGTTGATTTCTCTGTGAACTAAACATTGTAATCAAGCACATTTGACTCCCTTCCCTCTTTTGCAGGGGTTTATGTGCTATCATCTGTGATTCACAAGGAAGGAGAACAGCAATTTACCTTTGATCCCAATTGCACTGCTAACTTTCTCTAATAGCAGTTCACTTGGCTGAGTCAAAGATACAGGGTGGTACTGGTAGTTTCAGTGTTATACCTGAAGAGTTTTGGCCCTGATAAGAACCATGCATTTGAAAAGGCTAATGACTTTCTTTGCTCTACCCAGAGTGGTTCTGAAAGCCTCTTGCTTCCAAGAGTAGATGATGTAGTCTGATGATAGGGAGTAGCTTTCCAAGAAGGTTCTGGACCCTTAAAGACTGGATAAAAAGATGTCCTGGACTGAGGTTTCTCATTTGGTTGGCTTATCTTTCTTAAAACTAAACAAAAGAGTGGTCTCTTCAGGGATAGGAAAAGGCTAAATATAGAAAAGAGAATTCTTAATTTACCATAGAAAAGGTGATACATGTTGTCATCTCATAGCAATGCTCAGTTTTGTAGCTATCTCTGAGTTTTAATCTGCCACTTCAATGAAACAGACATTTGTAAGATTGTATTGTTATTTAGATAGACCTGAAAACATGTTATGCTTCTTTACAGAGAAATGCCAGCAGGGTTGAAAAATTTCCAGTAACATGGTGCACCAGTGCAGAAGTCTTCAATTTCACTCAGTTCCCAGACTGAATGCAGAGTGGGTGAGAGAGCTGTGAGCAGTCTGGTCTGGCCCTGAGCTACCCAGTCTAATACAGATGCCCCAGGATGTGCTCAATAGCTCCACGTAGCTTTACCAGGAGATTATGACATACCTACAGACTTTGAAGGGAAAAAGGATAGAAGCAGAGTGCCTGTCACAAGTCAGACTTGGATACTCTTCTGTCTTTGCAAAAAAAGAAAGAGATGGTGCCTCTGACTGAGGGATACACTGTATCTTGGCCTAGATATGCCATAGGATAGCCCTTGTGAAAGTACAATGATATATTTGAATGAGTCTTGATAATAGCTATTGTATTCTAAGAAAATTCCCAGTCCTTGCCTTGAAGCATGAAAAGTTTATTGTGTTAGGATTTTTCAATCCTTCCATATTTTGTAACTATAGATTGAATGAGTTTCTTTTTTTATAAGAAACTGAGTACTTTGGCAAAATTCCAAGATGAATAATTGCTGCCTTAATTCTCGCCACATTTTCTGCATGCAACAGTGTTGTGGCATGCTGCTCTACATGAAGCTCTTCAAGTGTCAGCATGTCAGAAGTATCACTTCTAGCACAGCAGTTCTAGTATGCTAAGTGTGTTAGCATTAAAGCCATTGAAAAAGCATCAGATATTATTTTTAATCATTAAATATCTTACAGCTTGAGCCAAGACTTTTTATCCCAAGGGATTTCAGAGCCCCACCCTGTCAGGGAGAGGAACTGCATTCTTTTTAGGTTTTCCCAAGAGACTTGCTTTTCTCTACTAACATCTTATCATAGTACCATAAACAAACTGATCAAAGCTTTAAACCCTCCCATATAATTCCTTTCATTCCTTTTCTTTATGTGTCCACAGAGATGCATTCACTGCCAGCAGGGACATTCCTTGTCTCTTTTCAGAGTCTGCTACAGTCCTAAAGGCAAACATCCAGTGCCACACTGGAGATGGTGTTTCATCCAAGCAGATGCTGCTAGCCAGTTCAGCACCTCATCTTCCCACAGACCTGTATGACCTTAGTCAAATCTTTTAGTGTCTACGCTTTCTACCCCATCTGCAAAATGGCAGAATTGTGCACAAACCTCACAGAGACAGATGGTAAGATTAAATGCACTAAATACTGAGAGGTGCATTGATCTTACATTGGTCTAGTTCCTAGTCAACTTGCCTTTTTGTTTAGTGTTGGTCCGTATTTTCTGAAGGAGTTGAAAACAGCCTCTAATTTTTACTCGTGCTTTTATCTCTACAGCTCATTGCAGACAAACAGGATTGAAAAGCCTAGTGCCATCCTATCTAGGCAACTATACTGGAAGCATTTCCACAGCATACTAGAGGTCAGCATGAGGGAATAGACTACTGTTTTGGTGTTACTCAGGAGCATCCCTATTTCTAATTGTTAAGATTTAAAAACTTTACCTGGAGGCAACAGTAACAAAATGAGGCTTACTCCCTACCAGGCAATGCTGTTAAGCATACCTTTATAGAGGGAAAATACAATGCTGGTAGGGTCTTGATAAAAATAACACCAAGTTATCTAAACTAATCCCTTGTCAAACTCCCTAAATCCTTCAGGCAAAGTGTGGGCAGTTAAGATGTTGATTCGTATGGGAATGTGTTGGGTAAGTTACAGCAGTTATTGCTGTTGGAGATATGCATATCCTTCACAGCTCAGTAACACACTGGCGCTCGCTGGTGTCAAGTGCTTCAAATGTGTTACTGGAGACAGTAGCTGTAAATAATACAAGCTGCTGATTGTCTACATGTTTCCTCTGTTGAGATATATGTTCCTTCTGCCAGGACTAGGGGATCTATGTAGCCCAGTACCAACAAGCAAGAAGCTATGATGTTCCTGGTTCCCTGTTTTTTAATTGTCATCCAGAGCATGCTGTTTGAAAAGGCAAAGAATCCAAAGCAAGGAAAACTCCCCACCCCTGCAAGAATGAATGATTTGTGAACATAAATAAGTTAGGAATGTCTAGTTTTGAATGCAAGTCATCTGGAGGAGCACAGGAGTGCAAATATGACAAGATAGAATAATGGCCATTTAGGGGTAAGATTTTTGGCAAGACATTCAACCAGTGTAAACTGAAACAGCTTCGTTAGAATCCCCTTAACACTGGTCATGCTAGTTTATGCCATCCTTGAGCCAGTGAATCAATCCTTTCGTACCTGGTCTTGAAAGAGAAAAAGGAAAATGTGAACCAGATTTTGGAAAATACAGTTGAAATCTGCTTAACCCCCCATGTAACTAGTGGGGTTCAGAGGAAAGGTGCAGGGCCACTGGCCAAATTAGATAACTCCTGTGTCTTTAACAGGTTGAAGCAGTTTCAATAATAGAAAACACAGCTATGCATAATATTCAAACCTCAGGCCCTCTTGCACTGACCAAATGTACACCACCTTCATCACAGCTGAGGCCTTGAGAAATGCACTGAAAGCCTCAGAGAGTTTCTTTCCAAGCAGCTGTTTTGCTCTAACACTGTTTAATGACAGTTATGTTTATCACCATCTTCCAGTTCTCCCACTCCTTCTTACACATTGTCATTTGCCAGGTTGGGACTCCTTCTTTGTGCCTAACAGCTACTTTGACATGGCAAGGTTACAATTAAATGATACAGTCAACAACACTACATTTAGAGCCATTGGATCATGTAGGAGACATTGTTTCAAATTTCTGACATTCAAATAGTGTAGGGACTTAAAAATGCCAGAAGTCAGTGGCTATTCCTGGTTAAGTATGGATGTCTGATCACAGGAACTGGCATGTAAATATAAATTGTGAGCTCAGCAGCACAGTGTTATCCTGAAAGAAATGACAACTAATCTGCAAAAACATCTTTTTTTCCTGGCTCATTCCACAGACTAGACAGAGCTTGGGTTTACTTAATCATCCAGTTTGCACCACCATCTGTTGCTATACAAGTTCCTGTAACATTTGGCTTCCATCCTTCATGGGAATCCAATACCCTTAAACTCCACTGGAACTGATGTGAATGAAGGTAGGAGGCAACTTCTCAGCAGGTAAAGTTCCTATAACCAGTAAGCACAAGGTTGAGTGAAATCCCATGACTGGTGTGGAAAGTTAAATATGTGTTAAAAGCTACTGCTCAACTTTACTAACAAAGCAGCTAGGATTCTCTTTTAAGTAATGGGGCCTGTATATCTTATATTAAAAAAAAAAAAAAGTTTTGAAAACTTAATTCTTCCAGATTCAGGAATATCTTGTAATTCTATAAATCATATAATCTTTATTGATAGCTCAAACAAATAGATCCAAAGATTGTCTTTGATTAATACATTCACAGCTAGCATTTCAGTTGTGCTCTTGCCTCAACAATAGAAATCCAATAGTGATAGTTATCACCATAATTTTGTGGGCACTATCGGTGTATAGTAGCATAATATATTTTGCCCTAATCAGGTATATGTGTAAGGCTGTTGCCAAGTGAGCTGCTGAGGCAGCTCCAAACTAGTGTTTTTTGATTAAAGCTCTGTTTTCTAGATTATTCCAGTGGCCAGAAAGAAGCACTCCAGAACTTATATCATCTTGCTGTCTGCCAGATCCTGCTTACTGTTGCCCCTTGCCTCTTAAAGAGCCAAACATCAGTCCTCTTCAGTAGCTGGTGATAGCCATCAAATGATGATACGGGGAGCCAGGAAAGAGGCGTTTGAAAAAAAGAGCTACTCAGACTGCCTAAAAAATTTCTGCCTGTCCTGGAAAACTCTCAGCTGAAGGTTTTGGCAATGCCTGTGTTATCCTTAGGAAACTTAGTTGAATTTAAACCACAGCCTCAGTTGTCTGCATGTGAAGCAGAGTGGCAGTAAGAGGGAGAAGCAGCATTTGCCAAATGAAGAAAAAACAAAACAAAACAAACCACAACTTAATTCCAAGTGGCTATATACAGCAAGACTAATTTGTTTTCTGATGCATAATTTTAGCTAAAACGTGATTGCATCACTTAAGTTTTCACACCGTGCACCCTTCCCCCCACCCCCCATATTCCAAGGAGCTGCTGCAGTAATAAACAAAGTATTATAGTATTCCGACACATACCAGGCATTCTGTTATGTGAAGTTTACTTAAGTACATAGCATTAGGATGCTTGGTAGTAACCCTGACAAAACTAAACCACTGTATTTGTGGTGTTCTGAGATACAAGGTAAGTAACTTCAGATTCTTTCTTCCCGCTCCTGATTGCTGTGGATCCTGACTGTTGCAGCACTCAGGCAGTTTTAAGATCTGGGATTTTATCATTCTTTTCTAAATAATCAGGCCAGTTCTGAGCATCAGAATTTATCCTACTGTCCTTGGCATTAATGGAGCAAGGCATTTGGTATGATGGATTAGAAGTGTCTATATATACATACATACACACGCTGTCTCTTGGGAGGAGACAGAGCATCTCTATTCATAAGTAATATATTATTTTGCAGTTGCTTCCTTTATGACAGCCTGTTCATGATGGAAAAATTCTTCTGGTAAAGTACTTAAACATAGTTTTTGTTGGGTTTTGGTTTGTGGGTGGTTTTTGTTTTTGTTTTGGGTTGTTTTGTTTTGTTTTTGTTGTTTTGTTTTGTTTGTTTGTTTGTTTTGGTTGTTGTTGTTGTTGTTGTTGTTGTTGTTTTTTCCTGGAAGTTAACTGAGGTTGTGATTCCAAAGTACCACAGACACCGTGTGCAATTAAACTTCGGCAAAAGCAGATTATACAAATCTGGAACAGAGAAGCTTGCATCTGTAAAAGGCAAGATCTGCCTTTTGTTTATTCCCTAGTAAATCAGTGAAGTATATCATGGTATTTTAGCATTAACTTTGCATATTTTGTTTTCCCTTATAATTTACAAGCCAGTGCAAAATAGAGATTGACCAAGTTGACTAATGACTTAGACACTATTCATAAAAAGACTGTAAAGAAAACATTTACTCAGCCCTGCAGACAATGGGCAGCACAGTGCATTTATGGTGTATTACAAGCATCAGGTGCCACAAGAAAGCTAAACATGGTTTAAAACACTAACAAACAATGAACTTGAAATAGCATTTAAACACAAGGTAAAAGTCAGGCTGTGTGTACATAAGAGTAATTACTGATACAGACAAGATATCATCAACTTCTAATGGTAATGAAGGTTTCTTTGCAAACAGTTATTAGAAGAATGGTATGGTACTGACTGCATCACCCATTTTCACTATGCATCACCAGTGGAACATAACATGTATCTTCACTAGTATTTTAATTTAGATCGAGATTGTAATTTTGACGTGAATCTCTCTGTTAACCTCACTTCCTATGCTTTTGTTTGTATTATTAGGTGGCCTTGAGTCACACAAACTGGGTACCTTTTTGATAATATCAGAACAGGTGAGGTGCCTTAGGACTGGAGGAAGGCCAGTGTCACTCCAGTATTCAAAAAGGGCAGGAAGGGAGACCCTGGTAATTACAAATTAGTCAGCCTCACCTCCATCCCTGGAAAGGTAATGGAGCACCTCATTTTGGAGATCATACCTCAGCACATGAAAGAAAAAAAGGCTATCAATTGTAGCCAACATTACTAAATGGAGGTCATGTCTGACTAATCTGATAGCAGCCTTCTATGATGGTGTGACTGAATGGGTAGATGCAGGGAGAGAAGTGGAGGTTGTCTATCTTGACTTCAGCAAGGCTATGGGTACTGTTTTCTATAACACCCTGTGGGTAAGCTCAGGAAGTGTGGGTTTAGAAGAGCAGACAGTGAGATGGGCTCATAACTGGGTGAACAATAGAGCTCAGAGGGTTATGATCAGTGGTGCAGAGTCCAGCTGGCAACCTGTAAGTAGTGGTATTCCCCAGGGGTCAGTTCGGGGTCCAGTCTTATTCAAAATCTTCATCAATGATCTGGATGAAGGGATGGAGTGTATCCTCAGTAAGTTTGCTGATGATATGAAACTGGGAGGAGTGGCTGTTACACCAGAAGGCTGTGGTGTCACCCAGCAAGATCTGGACAGGCTGGAGAGCTGGGCAAAGGCAAACCTCATGAAGTTCAACAAGAATAAGCGTAGAGTCCTACACCTGGGGAGGAACACCACCATGTACCTGTACAGGTTAGGGGTAGACCCAGTGGAAAGCAGCCCCATGGAGAGGAACCTTGGCATCCTGGTGGACAATAAGTTCTCCATGAGACAGCAATGTGCCTTTGTGGCCAGGAAGGCAAATGGTATCCCAGGGGTTCATTAAAAAAAGTGTGTCCAGCAGGTCGAGGGAGGTTGTCCTCTCCCTCCACTCTGCCCTAGTGAGACCACATTTGGAGTACTGTGTTCAGTTCTGGTCTCCCCAGTTCAAGAGGGACAGGGCAATACTAGAGAGAGTCCAATGGAGAGCTACAAAGATGATTAAAGGACTGGAATATCTCTCTTATGAGGAAGGCTGAGGGCCCTGGGGTTGTTTAGCCTGAGAGGGGATCTTATTAATGTTTACAAATATCTGAAGGGTGGGTGTCAAGTAGGAGGGGCCAGTCTCTTTTTTCAGTTGTGTACTGTGGTAGAATGAGAGGTAATCGTAACAAGGTGAAACACAGGAAGTTCTACCTCAACATGAGGAAAAACTTCTTCACTGTGAGAGTGACAGAGCCCTGGAACAGGCTGCCCAGGGAGTTTTTGTGGAGCCTCGTTCTATAGAGGTTTTCAAGATGTGCCTGGATCTGTTCCTGTGTCCTAGGTTTTCCTGTGTTGGCAGGGGGGTTGGACTTGATCTCCAGAGGTCCCCTCTAACCCCTACCATTCAATGATATTATGTGGTCAGACCACAAATAGGCATGTAGTCCACACAGGACTAGAGAAAGTCTGAAATAAAAAAACCCTAAAATGTATATAGGGCAAACTCTGGTCCTTATTATCAAATTATTTGCTCTACAAATCTGTTCCTTTTACACCTCTCTACTTGCTAATGTAGATACAACTGTACTTGGCTATCAGTACACACACACACACACATATGTACATATATAAATAGCTTACATCAGTCATGCTTTAGATTTATTGGGTTGAATATCTAGGTAGCACAAGCTTTTGCCATTTCACTGATACCTGCTACTGTCAGTAAATAGAATTTCCTAAATATTACACTAGCTTTATAGTCAGCTAACTTTGCCAACTACTGTTCAATATTCTCTAAAATATGAGTTGTAGCATGCCTAAGGATAGATAGCTGGAGCTGTTCTCAGTAGTGGGAGTTCCAATCCCAAAGCTGAGGAAACCTAAATTGAAAGAATGAGGTTGGCAGAGAAATGTGTGTT
The DNA here is from genome assembly GCA_027560015.1 of Chloroceryle amazona. Lineage (NCBI taxonomy): Eukaryota > Metazoa > Chordata > Aves > Coraciiformes > Cerylidae > Chloroceryle > Chloroceryle amazona. Next base: position 57,314 of record JANHFX010003095.1, on the reverse strand, counting down.
CTGGTTGCTTCTTTGCAATTCATCTTGACATGACCAGCAAATTGTGTAGATGCCCGCCTCTCCGCATGGACTGAGATGGGTATTCAGTATAAAGTTTTGCCAATCTCTCATAAAAATACCCATTAAATGGATTAATTGCATGCAAAAATTAACACCAATATTAAGCCCTGTCACAGAAATACCAGGTGAACCTTCAGAAGGAATAAATGTATTTCCATATTAAAGACCGTATTAAAAATAAAGATCACAAAATGGAATGGTAAAAATAGATGAGCTAATATTTGTCATTAGTGCCTAGCTAAATGAAAAAGAGCACATTCATTGTCCTGTGAAAAGGAAAATAATATTAGAAAAGTAAATGTAGGAAGGCAGAAGACTGCAATTTATAAATGGGGTTAATGACAAAAGACTGCAGTCTTGCTGTGCCTGAAGTTTTCCACAACAGCAGGTTTTGAGGATACCTGCTTAACTTCAGATGTAATCTAACTTCCTCTGATATTTACAGCTTTTTCCACTCAGACTACTATGGAAACATACCTTCAAAAAAGTAATTTCAGACAGGAAGAGAAAGAGAGTGGTCAAAATGAAAATTTCCATCACAGTATTTTGCTACATTTTTGACTTGTCCTGTCATTGTCCAGGATGAGGTTTCAAGTACTCCCAATATGAGAAGGGCAACATGATACAGTGTCCACTCACACTTCCTTATTCAGTTTGAGAGAACAGCCAGAACCTCAGCCCAGTGAGAAATCCCAAGTATGGCTATGAAATTGTATCTGCCAGGATTGACTGCAGCTCAAGATCAGTCTGATGCTTTTGCCTTTCTTCAAAACCTGTCTGCCAAGACCTATCACTCCTATTGATATCCCAAAGGCAAGACAGAGGGCTGTGCTACTCTTGGTTGTCTCATTAAGACTGAATTCCAGTAAAGGATGCTGTTCCCTTATGTGTCCATGTTTGCCATTCACTCGCTTTGATTGTGAGAGCAGCCATTTGTGGTAGATGTTTCACTTATGTTAAAATAAACACTGCATTATGTGAGCAGCCAAGAGCATCTTTGATGTAGGCAGACCTTTTAGAAATCAGAGAGGCGATAACACACAGGTGGAATGAAACATGGCTGCCTGTAAACCCTTTTTCCACCACAGAAAATGTTTTAAAGTGAGACTGATGTCCAGGGATGCTCCAACTTCTGCAGATGCCTGTGTCAATTTTGAAAAACCTGCATCTTCAGGATCCCAGAGAAGTGTGAAGTTATGGAAACCCTGGGCCTGATTCTGAAGTCATTTACCCAAGCATAATTAGAAGTAATTCAGCTGAAGTCTGTGAAGTCATCCTGGTGTGAAATAGATTGCAAGATCAGAATCAATACTTTCCTCTTATCATGAAGACGTTTTAACTGGAGCTACTTCTGATCAGAAAGGAAGTAAAATAAATAGAAGGGCAAAGCTCTACCTTAAGCAAATATCCTGAAAGACTTTGTGGAGCGGCGAGGGAAGACGCGGTCAATCAATGTGATTGGTAGGCGAACTCCGTTTATTAGCTATCAGTGCAGTA
>JANHFX010003095.1:26003-55657 GCA_027560015.1 Chloroceryle amazona | reverse complement strand
CTGTCTTTAGCATTTTGCCTCAGAGAGCATTCCTCTTAAAGGTACATGACCCTTGTCTTTTAGCCATTCTCCAACAAGACTTGGATTTCTTTTCCTAGAGAAAAAAAGTCATAAGAATGAGCTTATTTCAAATTTAGCTCAGGGAAATTCAGTTTCTGAATGAAGTGTTGGATCTCTTCTTTATGAGAAGAGATCTCTTCTCACTATGAGCTCCAGTCAAGCTACCTTTTGCCTTAAATGACATTTTGGCTAAATGCTTAAAGTTCAGTCCATAGTCTACATGTTTGATTATTGACTATGCAAGGGATTTGGTATTTGTGAAAACATGTACCATTTTCTCCCAGGTCTCTTCTTTCCCATGTAGAGCTTGCATCCCACTTCTGTGTATAGTTCCTCTTCTATAGAATCCAATGTGACTTACAAAACTTTTTGCTCTTTTTCATCAAGCTTTTGCTGAGCTTCTCTACTCTTTATTGGAATGGTACTTTTATTCCTTTAATGGCAACAATCATGGTTGGTACAGATTCTGAGAGATGGTCATCCTATCAGGAGCAGCATCCAATCCTCTCTGCTTGCTTTCTGTTGCCCAGTTGGTATCTCTAGTTGTTCTGGTTGTATCTTGTGCCATCCCTTCTTTTGTCTGGTCTTTTCTCAGACTCTGTCAGCCCTGAAATACTTACTTGCAGTCTTAACTATATATGCTTCTGATATTTACTATATATATATTCTCCACTTGAGTCTTGTAAGCTCTTACTGCTGTCCTACAACTTTCTTATGGCCAAAGTATATCTATGTTTCAATGTCTATCTAATATTTCCTTAGTCTTAATTTGCCAAGTGATCTTCCACTCTTTTCTGGCTTTTTCTTTATTTCCCCACTCATTTGCTCTTTCACCTACTGCTGTTGTTTCAACCAAGAGCCTCATTTTAAAAGAAAAATAGGTCAAGACTGCAGAAAGTAACAGAGACAAAACTAACCAAGTATTACAGAGGCCACAAACTTCCTTTTGAATGTGTCTGTACAACACTGAATCAAAACTGGTATTAGTATTTCAGTGGTCCTAGAGACTCCACAGGGATCAGCTGTCTCCAAGAGAGAGGAGGCTGTTTTAACTCTCAATCTGACTGTAAGGGCTTTGGTGCCAAACATCATCAGCCATAATGCAGAAAGCAAGCATATGTACTGCATAAATCAGCGTTAAGAGAAGGGCTTAAAAGCTTTTTTAATATCCCTAGTAAATCTGGTTTAACTAGAACTGTCATCCAAAACTGAGATAGGGCTAAGAAAAACACAGAACACCAGGACTTGCTATAAGTCAGAAAGTAAACAGAAATCTGGATTTGACATTGAATCTCAGTGCTTGCAGGCCCCTATCTTACCTGTCAGCCTAAGTATAATCATAGATGTGTTATTGTCAACTATGTGTTTTTATTTTCTGTTAATTAGTTGTGTCCCCTTTTTGAACAACTGTTCCCTCAATCAGAACAGCTGCATAGTTTGGCTGAAAAGCTACCCACAAATGTATCCCAACAGGACCTGTAGTTATTAAACCCAAATAATTAAGACATTCATGAGTGACACATGAAACCTCTGGAAACTGCCAATTATTTTTTTTTTGTGCAGGTTCACATCACAGTGGATTGAAAGCCAGAGCTGCTGCATGCTTGCGTGTGTGTGTATGTGTGTGTGTGTGTGTAGATCTCACTTCTTTGCGTTTCCCAGGGAGGAACAGATCAGTATGCAAGTGTAAGCTTTCTAATTAAGTCCTACTTTCATGGGTTATTAAACAAACAAAAAACTCACAAAATAAGCCATAAAAATATGTTTGAAATGGTGTTACCAATTTAAACCAGTTTTTGGGGTGAAAAGAAAAAGACTGTCATGTTAATTTGTATATTAACCCTTGATCAGACACAGTTTAAATAAGTTATTAACCACTGTACAACTGTATTTATACTGGAAAATGAATCTGACTCTTTCAAAGAGCTTCAGATGCATGCCACACTCAGTCCCATAGTGCTATGGATACACTTGAAACTGCAGAGATGTTGTTTACTTCTTCCATTTATCTTATGAAACTTTTGTGGATTCAGTGTGCTGGATGTTAGCCCATATTTTAATGTTCAGTTCGAAGCCTTAGAGGGAGAGATCTGGCAAATGCTTTTGGCCTTGACAGACTTCTTTCTTACCTGCCCATATTAGACCAAAGAAACGCTGGCAAAAAACCTATTCAACCCAGTCACGGTGTAAAAAGAAAGGGAAAAATCCCTCATAATTCTCTAGGATCCAGGTATAAATCACAGAAGAACTCGTCAGCAAACTGAGAGGCTAACTTCATGAATTATGGAGTAATAAGGCATCTTTCTGTACTTAAAGTATCTTTTCTAAGATATAACTTTATCATCTACATCAACTGAAGTCTGTAGCTCCTGCAAGTAAAAGGTTAGCTGGTAGACCCAAGGAGGGTTAATCTCAGCAACATAAACAGGCAGTGCAAGTTGTTTTCTTCCAAGAATTTCCTAGATTCCAACAGTAAAATTCTGCTGGACAGAGCCTATCTAGTGTCATTCATTAAAATCAAGCTATAGAAGATGATTGACTCATTTCCAAAGACAAGTAGGAGTAATTTACTGCAGTGATCTTATTAGAGAGTGAGATAGAGACAAAAGCTTTCCTTTGAAAAAGAGCTCTAAACCCATAACCAGTCAAGCTCCATTTCTTTCAGGACCTGAGGAAGAGGCAAGTAAAGGAAAACTGGGAAAAAAAAAAAAAAAAACAAGAAATAGTTCTGCTTATGAGTAACGCAGAAAAAAACCTCAACCCTAACTTCAGAAAGAGGCTATTTTATAGGTTGCTTCAGTCATATGCAGCACACATTCAAAGATTTCCTAAACTGGAGACAGGAAATAGATCCCTCATGAAAGATGTGAAACATGGAAAAGACTGGTTTTTTTTTTACTTTGAATGAGTTCAGTCTAGAAATACACTGGGCCTGTTAAAGCCTGCATGCAAGTACTTTGTAGTGCACCACAGAACTAGCAGGGATGCTACTCTGGTGAGCTCAGGAGTGCTGCTCACATTCTTGAGTGCCATCTGCTGGCACCTTGTCTGTTATCTCTACTGTATACACCGGCTGTATACATTGCCGTATTACAAACCTGCGATCCTCCCAGAGGTTGTTCGGCGTCCTGCTAAATCTGCCCCTATGCTTCTGTGAGACAGATCATAGAATAGAATCATAGAATCATTGGAAAAGACCCTTGGGATCATCAAGTCCAACCATTAATCCTACTCTACAAAGTTCACCCCTAAACCATGTCCCTCAAAAACACATCTAAATGACCTTAAACACATCCAGGGATGCTGGCTCAACCACCTCCCTGGGCAGCCTATTCCAGTGTCTGACTACCCTTTCTTTGAAAAAAATTTTCCCTAATGTCCAGTCTAAACCTACCCTGTTGCAACTTGCATCCATTTCTTCTTGTTCTATCGCTAATTACCTGTGAGAAGAGACCAGCATTAACCTCGCTACAATGTCCTTTCAGGTAGCTGTAGAGAGTGATGTGGTCTCAGCCTCCACTTCCTCAAACTAAACAGTCCCAACTCCTGCAATCACTCTTCATAAGATTTATTCTCCTGGCCCTTGACCAGCTTCATTGCCCTGCTCTGCACTCGCTCCAGCACCTTGATAACTCTCTTGTATTGAGATGGCCCAAACTGGATGCAATACTCAAGGCATGGCCTCACCAGTGCTGAGTACAGGGGGACAATCACCTCCCTGCTTCTGCTGCTCACACTATTTCTAATACAAGGCAGGATGTCATTGGCTTTCTTGGCCACCGAGGCACACTGCTGGCTCCTATTCAGCCACTTGTCAATTAAAACTTCCAGGTAATTTTCTACCAGGCAACTTTCCAGCCACATTTCCTCAAGCCTGTAGCATTGCACGGGGTTGTTGTGGCCCAAGTGCAGGACCCAGCACTTGGCCTTGTTGAAGCTCATACCGTTAATGTTGGCCCATTGATCCAATCTATCCAAGTCTCTCTTCAGAGCCTCCATATCCTCATGCAGATCAACACTCCTACCTAACTTGGTGTCATCTATGAACTTACTGATGATACACTCTATGTCTTTATCAAGATCATCAATAAAGATGTTAAACAGAAATGGTGCCAACACTGAACCCTGAGGAACACCACTTGTGACCGACCGCCAGCTGGATTAACTCCCTTCACCACCGCTCTTTGGGCCCGTCCATCCAGCCAGTGCTTGATCCAGCAGATTGTATGCTCATCCAGGCCATGAGCAGCCAGTTTTTCCATGAGAATTCTATGGGAAACAGTGTAAAATGCTTTTTGAAAGACTAGGTAGACAATATCTACAGCCTTTCCCTCGTCCAATGGTTGGGTCATCTTGTTATAGAAGGAGATCAGGTTTGTCGGTTAGGACCTGCCTTTCGTAAACCCATGCTGACTGGGCCTGATCCTCTGGTTGTCCTCTATATGGCTTGTAATGGCATTCAAGATCGTCTGCTCCATGACCTTCCCTGGTACCAAGGTCAGACTGACAGGTCTGTAGTTTCCCAGATCCTCCTATCTGCCTTTCTTGTAGATGGGTGTTACATTTTCTACCCTCCATTCCATGGGGACCTCCCCAGTTAGCCAGGACTTCCGGTAAATAATGGAAAGTGGCTTGGCAAGCCCATCTGCCAACTCTTTCAGCACCCTTGGGTGTAACCCATCCCATCCCATAGACTTGTAGGCATCCAAGTGGTGTAGCAGGTCACTGACCACTTCCTCTTTAAATGTGATGACCTCATTCTGTTTCTCCTCCCTGTGTCCTAGCTCATGAGGCTGGGTGTCCAGGAAACAGCTAATTCCACTACTAAAGACTAAGTAGGCATTGAGCACCTCAGCCTTTTCTTCACCCTTTGTAACTATGTTTCCCTCTGCATCCAATAAAGGATGGAGATTTTCCCTAATCTTCCTTTTCTTGTTAATGAATTTGTAGAAACATTTTTCTATTATCCTTAACAGCTGTAGCTAGGTTGAGCTCTATCTGTGCTTTGGCGCTCCTAATTTTCTCCCTGCATAGCTTCACTACATCTTTATAGTCTTCATGAGAGACTTGCCCTCCTCTTCCAAAGGTCATAGACTTTCCTTTTGTTCTTGAGGTCCAGCCAAAGGTCTCTATTTAAAAGCCAGGTCGGTCTCTTTCCCCACCTGCTTGTTTTTCAGCAGGTAGGGACAGCCTGCTCCTGCACCTTAAAGACTTCTCTCTTGAAGTATGTCCAGCTTTCCTGGGCTCCTATACTCCTATATCCTTCAGGGCAGCCTCCCAAGGGACTTTGTCAGTCAGTCTCCTGAACAGGTCAAAGTTTGCCCTCCAGAAGTCTAAGGTGGCAGTTTTACTAAGCCCTCTCCTTGTTTCTCCAAGGAATGAAAACTCAATCATTGCATGATTTCTGTGCCCTAAATGGCCTCCAACCTTTACTTCCCCCACAAGGTGGCTATCCAAGGGCCTTTAAAAACATACCTGTCTCCCCATGCAAACCTTGGACCAGAGGTTCTGAGCAGCAATACTGTGGTAATGTAAAAGTAGTACATGTAGCACTTGACTATAGTTTGCATGGAACAAAGTTGAACATATTGTGTGGTGCTGCTTTTGAGGCCACTAAAAAAGACAATGTAGAAGGCTGATAGGCCTATTTTTTTAGTTGAGTTGTTTGTTTGCCTCATTTGAGAAATATATAATGTATTGCTATTCTCACATAATAAAAAGTTTGTTTTTTTTTAAGACCCTGTAAGTCCCACTAGCTCTTCAAGAGAAAGGTGGGTAGCCACTGTTTCAGAACAAATCATGGGATTTCTACATATGGTATTCAAAAATCTTACCTCAGCTGTTATTTCCCTGTGGGTAAGTATCTCAGAGGGAACTCCAGGTGAATTGGGTTCTGGGCTCTGCTCCTTGCAAGGCCTGGCATATTCTATCTGTCTGTGTGCTTGAATGGCAAGCACTGACTCATTTCACTAAAGCAAGGCAAGGACACACCTCACTAAAGCCTCCTAAGCCATGACAGTTTGTGCTGTCCACTCTGCCCATCTGCCAAAGCTTACTGCTCTCATGATAGAGCCATCAGAAAGGAACAGGCTGTGCTTGAGCCCATCCCTTGTGCAGGTTGGTATCTCTGCTCCATCAATGTGCATTTTTGTGGTAAAATAAGCTGGACGATGTGCTGAAGATGCTGAAGTGCAGGGACATCACTTCTGCTCTTCATGCTGTGGAGGACACCAGCATTGGCATGGAGGCAGGGCACTTGGAGGGGGCTGATAATGTTTCAAACTGCTGTGGTAAGAGTCTTTGGAATCCAGTCAAAGCCTGTGAAGCCATTTCATAAACTCCCTGTGCCACTGAGCTCTGATCTTTACAATGACACAATAGGCTGCTTTATCTGTATACATCAGAAAGATTTTGTGGCTGATACTGTATAATACAACCCACATATTACTGAGGGAAATGATGCTTTCACTGCCTTTTCCTTTGTGGGTTTTGGCACACAGGTCTTTCTGTGTAAATTTGCTGCATCCCCCACTATGCAGGCATGTAAATCCCTTGATGTTTACTGATAGCCCATGTAGCTCAAGGTGTGAACATATGCCCAGTGACACCTCTGATAGGCTATGGCTGGGGCATGATGCAGAGCAGTGAGTATTGCCTGTCTGCAGGCATGGTGCCCTTGGCCTTCCCCTCAGCTCCTCAGTCAAATGTATGGTTATTTCGGCTGGTGTGGAGAAAGGTGATTTAGCAGCAGAGTTACTTTCCTCTAACCTCTTTTCGAGCTTCAATCAAAAGAGGTCTGACATCTCTTCTCCTCCCAGATATTTTCTCTCTTTTGTGAGGTGAAAACCAGTCTTTGCTGGACCACAATTTCATCCCACCTTTTGTATTGCTCCTTCTCTGGTTTCAGGGCTTTCCCCTCCCTTTTGGGTGTGGTGGGGCAGAAGCCACAGGAGAAAATGGCAGGTGCAAGAGGATCTGGGGTCATTTCAGTTGCTGGTGGCACTCCATGCTGCAGCCCTCAGCATGGCCTCCAGCAGAGGCAGGAGGGGACATGGGGGCAGAACATCGTGGGCAGTCAGGCCTGGAGTGTATCCTGCTGGAGGGCATCCCAAGTCTATCTCTCCCCTCAGTGGTTTGAGGGGCAGGCATGTGATGAGACCCCAAGGCAGTGGGGCTGGCCTTGCTGGCCAACCAGCCATCTCTGTGGGTTCCAGTTCTTGAGGGAGCCCTTCAAGAAGGCAGACCTGTCTCCTACTCCTCTATTCCCCACCATTTGGGGTGCCCCTGTGAAGAAATGTGAGGAAGTCCTTCCAGCTTGCTTCATGGAAGCTGCTTAAAATGGCTGCTGTTGAGCAGGGCTGATTTTGGCCCAACAGTGCTGATGCACCATCCCGACAGGATAAGGGTAGGTTTCTGAATTTTAAATTGCTATGCTGAAATTTTTGTATGTGATGGCAGGTGCTGTTAACACTTTAACAGGTTGCTGGGGCAGAGCTGTCTTACTAGGCTAGTTTTTCCTAAACCCAGACCCACTTCTAGGCAGGTCCCTGTTCTCCAAACTGGGCAAAAGATGAACTGAGGCTATTATGAAGGCATCTCATACATAACTTTATTTTTTATGTAATTTAACAGGATAAAGAGCATGAATAAACAGCACACCGCTCAGTAAAGTTATTACAAAGGACTGCTGCAAGAGGGAAGAGGCACTGTTTTCCTGTCTGATTTGTTTCTATTCACAGTAGAGCAAATGCAGGCTCCTAAGGAAAGAGCACAGCAGATACCAAACTGGCAAAACACGGAAGGTAAGCATAAAAGAAAAACATGAGATCATCTCTCAGACACAGTCATTTACTGCTGCCTTTCACATTTCACTTTTCATATTTACCATGTGAAAATGGAATATTTATTGCTCATTTCTGTCAGAAATCCCTACTGAATGCACCAGCAGAGCAGTTTTGGTCTCTACTTGGAATTAATGTGGGAAGGACTTTTTTTCCCCTGCTCTGTGACTTGTTCTGTTACTTTTAGGCCAGAGCAGTTTCTTGCACACTCATTGCAAATGCTGGAGGGGCACTGACCTGTGCAGAGCATAAGCATACTTCATGAGTGAGCAGTGCAGGATTTGTACCATAGCAGAAATTCTCACAGAAACAAACTTGTTGCTCTTTGATTATGATCTTCCTACTAGCATGTAACAAGCTGTAACAGGGTGGCTATGGCTACTAGAAATTCTCCACCCTCTAACAGCTGTTGATCTAGTTGAGGGAGAAAAAGTTCAATTCATTTTGAAGACTCCTATTGAGACTCGTGTCTCTTTAATTATTGCACATTAGTTACATCGGGAAAAAAAAGAGTGCCATTCTGAAGGCAGAAGATGCATAGTTTCCTAAAAGGCAAAGCCTAGAAAAGAAAAAATCAGTGCCTTTTGTTCCCTTATTATCTTCTTTTGTTACTGTATCAAAGCTGTAGGAAGATATGTATTTTCCTCCATTAAAACTGATACTGTTTAACTTACAGCATTTTACTGAAGAGCATTAATTGTATTTGAAACATACCTCCTTTCTATTCAGTAAGGACTGATTTTTGGAGAGTGGTTCCAGTACTGATGTAACACCCATCAAGGAATGAATACCTTTAAAATCTTATAATCTCCTAAATATCACATTCCAAATAAAATGAAGTTCTCTGAAAGAATAACAACCTCTGCAATGACTTAATGCCAAATAAACAGTGTCTCTGGTTTGCATTCAGAGCAGCAGCTTGCACTGCAGCCTTTGTGAGTAGAAATGGCTTTCTCACTATGTATCATTCAGTGGAAGCATCTCCGCTGTTATATTTAAACTGTGACTTTTTTTGTCTGAAGTGCCACCCTGGGTTTGATACATTATTTTCCTTTTTTTGAGGGGGGAGTAGGAAAGTGCTGAAATCAGGAGCCCACCTAAACCAACCCCAAAACTTAGCCAAGCATAAGCCAGCTTTTCTTCACTTCTTTTCTTCTTTGCCAAACATGTTCTGACCCAAACAGACTCTAAACAAATACCACAGTACTTAATGCTTCCTAGCATGGAGTTTTTCTAAATCTAATTGGATTTGCAGTTTTGAGCTTACTCTCAGCTTCCATTTCTATTAAGAAATTTCTAGTACATATTTCCTGGGAAGCTTCAAAATATTGAAGAAACCTTCAAAGCCACAGCAAAGACTCTGATAGGTTTTAGTAGGCATTGGAATGGGCTTTTTATGAGGAGATGAGAGGTAATTTAGCGGGATGGAGCAAAAATTACACTGGATATCTGTCTCATGATTTTTCTTGTCTTAACAATAGTGGTGCTAACACCAGTCTAACACTGTGATTCTGAATGTATGTACTAGCAAATTCAAAATTAGAATTGCAAAAAGAAAACACTGATACTATTGCAATGTTAGAGCTGAGTGCAGCTGTGGTGTCTAAGAGACTGGAAGCTTGCTGTGGTCCCTTCTTCCCAGCCAGTCAAGTATTCCTGTGCTTAGGCAAATTTCCATGCTATGGATATTCTTGGGTCTAGAGATCCCATCCTACAGACAGACAGAGAAATGGGAGTTGAAGTTCCACATCCTCTGCTTTGCAGCATAGTCCTGAAAAGCAAGGTCACAAGCTTCCCTGGTGGGATCAGTTTGCATGAACGACACAGGCTTCTGACAGGAGAAGCATGCATGGGAGTTGACCCTGGAATGAAAGCGCTCCCACAAACAACTCTGAGCTTTTAAAATTCTTAAAATCTGTGCATTTACAATATCTTTTGAGGAATATATTTTTGAGGAATCTGGAGAGGAGAAGACTGAGAGGGGATCTAATTAATGTCTATAAACTGTCACGGTTTAGGGTCAGGGCAGCCCCTTAGACCTAACAGACACTCTCTGTTAATTCCCCTCCCTCCCCAAAGAGGAAGAGAAAGGAATGTGGGAGAGAGACTTAACTGATTAGAAAAGGAAACTAGAACAGCTTCAGTGATGATTATTAATAATAATAATAAAATAGAATATGTATAAATATGTACAAAACCAGTATCAAACCCAACCCTCCTGATGGCAATTACATCACCGTCACCACTGATGTTGTAGAGCAGGCACCGGGGGTCCCAGACTGGGCCCCACAGCAGACAGGAACTGTGTTCAGGAGCTGGATTCTGCTACCGGATTCAGGAACATGGGATCAAAGTCAGAATGGAGAGTCCTCCTTGGATATTCAGGGGAAGCCGTCCAAGAGGGGTGAAGAGCCTGGGTAAAAGCCCAAAAGACCCTTCGGATCCCTCTCCTTGCTACCGAATATGACGTATATGGGCTGGAATACCTTGCTGGTCAGTTGGGGGTCACCTGCCCTAACCTCTCCTCCCTAGGTGCCGTCTTTCACTTTCTGCACCCCCCTGTGTGGTACACACCATCCAGCAGTGGCCTTGGCCTGCATACCAATTCTTGGTAGTAACTCTAAACATGGGCTGTTATCACTGCCAGCAGCAGACACTGTCTGTAAAAACATGCTGCTAACTCAGAAAGTGCTGTTAGTTAAAAGTGGTGAACTGAAAAGTAAAATCACTGAGCAGAATTAGTTGTTTTCACCCAAACCAGGACACTATAAATATATAAGGGCTGAGCATCAAGAAGGCAGACACAACCTCTTTTCACTCATGCCTTGCAATAGGACAAGGGGCAATGGATTCAAACTCGAGTACAGGAAGTTCCACCTCAACGTGAGGAAGAACTTCTTTACTGTAAGGATTACAGAACACTGGAACAGACTCCCCAGAGAGGCTGTGGAGTCGTCTCATCTCGAGACTTTCAAGACCTGTCTGGATGCATTTCTGAGTCATCTGCTTTAGTTTAGTCTTGCTCTGGCAGGGGGGGTGGACTCAATGCTCTTCAGAGGTCCCTTCCAACCCCTAACATTCTGTGATTCTGTGAATATTGTTAGAATCTTCAGAAGATACAGGTGAGGTTTTTTTGGCCTATCTCTACGCTAGATACAGTGTATACATTTGCTGGTTTATTTGTCTACTTTCTCCATCTGTCATATAGCGTTCTGGAGCTCTGCCTGCTGCTGATGTGCTAGTTTTAGCTGTTTCACTGCTTTGCAGCTTCTGTGAATGGTGGGCTTTGACATGGTAATAATATGATGTTACACAGTGCTCACAGGAGAGCATTTCTGCACACCCTCTGCTAGTGAACTGTCTCCAAATGATTTGGACTGATTAGGATCTTCTAGTTTGCATTGCCCTGTCTTGCTCAGGGTACCTTCGCTTATCATGTGACAAATGGGACTAGGGAGAGAAAAACCATTCCTGAGTCAATACTAAGTACCTTCTGCACTGGTTATAGTTCTTTACAAAGTGTTTGTTTTGGGAGAACCTTGAAAAAAATTCTGTCAAGCTTCTACTTTCCTTTCCTGTATGAGTGACCCCCTAAGTATAAGCCACAGCACTAAAGCCTATGTCTGTTTAACAAGAGGCAGACAGAACCAAAGAACTGCAACACCAGAAAATCTGAACTTTATTTCTTCCATCCACTGAGCAGCCTTTCCCTATCAGATATCTATCTGAAGGGCAAACAGTTGCACAGAGGTGAAATTCTTTCTCCCATCTCCAAAGCAACATAGAGCTTTAGGGAATGCCATATCTCAAGGAAGTGCATCCAGCCTCCTCAGTAAAATAACCCCTCTCTCCCACAGAACTGCCAAGCATGCTGTATTTTGCTACGTACCAATCACTGCAACATGGTAAAAAGCAGGGCAGTATCTCATAGGCAGACTGTCAAAGTGCAAAGGAGATTTTCAGTTTGAAAGACTAATTGTGAGAAAGGAATGAAAGGGGGAGGCTTTAGGTGGATGTTTTGCTCACAAGTTAATAGACTTCTATACATTCTTTCATTTTTAGAAATTTTTTATCTATAGGTCAGGCACACTTGCCCTTTAACAGAGTCATGCAAGGCAGTGCATCTCTTGCTCTGGAACATAAATGCATAGGGATTTTTACCTCAAGATTCACCCTACTTTGATATAGAAGTTTTAATCTGGTGACTAAGGTTTGTGTGTTTGTACCTCTAGTTTACTGATCAGTGTGATGTCTAAACAAGCCCTGCTGTGAGACACCCTTCTGAAAAGCCTCAGTGTTTAGTTTAAGTTAGGCTTGCTTAGCCCACATCTTGCTTCTGTTGGTGAGGGTGAGGCAGAAGTTATTCTGGGTGAATATAAGATTACTTAGACTTTCTGTATAAAGTTATTGGTGAATCCAGCTCTGGAAGGTCATGTTGTTACAAAAGCTATCTCCAATATAGGTGAGGGGAAAAAAAAAATAAGAAAAAAAAAAAATAAATGCTTGGGTGAGCTTTTTGTAGTCAAAACTCTTAACGTCTGGGTATAAGTTGGCTTCCCTAACTTTTTTTCAGCGTGTGCTCATATAGCTGGGCTGTAACAGGTCTTGTTGCAAAAACCCATGAAATGGGATCCCATTTCCTGTCAAAAGACAGTACTATCCCCTGCCAAGTTCTGCTGGGCCCAATCAGCCTGTAGCCAGCACCTGCACTTAGATTGCCTGTTTTCTTGATAGCTCCCACCATTGTGAGCGCATTGCCAGAGGTGAACCTTAACAGTGTTGTTTGCTAATGACCCCATTTGTTAGCAGAAATTAATCCTGAGGTCCGGGATTTTCTGGGGAAGTCCCTGGAGTGATCAGCTCCATGATCTTGCTGTTGTGAGATTGAGCATGAAAAAGCCATGTGCTGCAGTGGGCTGTGTAGGAAGCCTACAGTCCATTTCCCAGAAAGAGATTAACTCAGTGATGTTCAAGATGACATTCTTTGTACTGCTAAAACTTAGACCATGCAACTTCATTGCACTGGACCCTTGATTAAAATTGGCTTGTCCTTTTAGTATTTCAAAGCATGTTTTATTTACCACTGTAAAAGTTACAGTTTTAGAAAAATTCCTCCAGAGTAGAACTGAATTTTACCATCTTAGTTACAAACCAGATTGAGCTTGAAATTCCTGCATTTCTTAAAGGATCTCTTAGCATCATTCTGGTAAGGACTTAAAGAACACTTGCCTCAGACAGAGAATGGGCAAGAGGTTTACTGCATTCTTTGTGAGCTGTTTAAATTCCATATAAGGTTGAAGTCAGTTTGCTAAAAGCAAGTGAAAGATTTTATTACTGATTGAAGGTGTGTGGAGTCAGAGTAGAAAATAGCTTTCTTAATAAATGGTCAATTAAAAAATAAATGTCTGGTGGCTGGAATAGAAAGCTGTCCTGTCCTACTCATCACTTTCCACTATACCATGGTCACAGATACATCCTCTGTATTTGGAGAAGCTGTGCTTGGTTGTCACTCTTCTCTTGACCCTTATTTAAAAGAAAAACAAACCAAAAACAAAACCAAAAACCACCTAAAGTTGTGACATCAGGAAACGAATCCTTGTTGCTGTTGTACATTTTATACTACTCTCCTTAGTAAGTGGCCATTTGAACAGGCACTTTTCCCTTGTGCTTGTTGGTGAGGATCTGGATGATAGCTTTAAGTGTGTGTTCCTGATCACAGCAGACTGTTGACTGTGAATTGTCTTAGCTTCATAATATCCTTCCCTATGTATTGTCACAAGCAAGACAACAATGAGTTACCAGAGTGGGCTGCATGCAGCCCTGCATCCAGGGTGACCTTGGAAATATTTTTGTAGAGGAAGGGCAGCGTAGAAGCAGGATCTGCTGTCAGGCAAGTTCAAAGGAAAATATAAGATGTCCTTTTTTCTCCATTGTCAGTTGTTGAGATCTGGTGTAGTGCACAGCTTATTGGTATACCTTGTTACATTCTAAGCAACGTCTTCAAACATTGCTAGCATGGACCTGTGGTTTAGAATCTGTTTTCCTCAGACAGTGGAGAATGCAGATTACTTCTCCAAGCCATGGCAGAGGATAAACCTCACAAGGAAAGGGGAGTGGATAATATTGGCATAAGGTTACCAGCTGCTTTACTCAGCCTTAGTCACTGCAGAAAAATTACTAAGATAGGCAGAATTGTTGCCTGAGTAGGAATTGAACCACCCTACTAAAAGTGAGTGGGGCTGCTTAAAAGGATGCGCTCTGAAGTAAGGTGTGAGTGGTGGCCGAGTCTCTTCTCAATGGGGTGACCTGGCTGCTGTATGTGTACAGCACTGGCTTCAGAGATCACTCTGAGGAAAGAGAGGAACTTAGAATGTCATACCTCATGTCTATGACACCTCTGAAAAAAAACATATGAGCAGAGGTAGACCTAAAAGGGATTCAGATTTCCCAAATATTTCTCTTTTGGAGCCTTGATTTAACTTAAACGTAGGAGACCAATTGTTGAAATATTGAACAAGTGAAGAAAGGCAACATACATTTGCTGAGCACAGTGGTACCTTTCAATCCTGACAGACATATAGAGTCATAGAATGTTTTGGGTTGGAAGGGATCTTTAGAGGTCATCTAGTCCCTCCTTCAACCCTCCTTCAGTGAGAACTTTTGTTTACTCTGTTCTCTAGTTCAATTACTCCATGCATAGATCAAAACTACAATTAACAAATGGATTAATCAAAAATGCAATTATCTTGCTTAGAGAAATTATAGGATGTCTTTCAAATATAATGAGAAAGACATATTTTGCATCAAAGAGAACTTTAAATTCTATCAGGAAGGTCTAATTCAGACCACATCAATACTGTATTGTGAAAGTTGAGAAGGATAAATGGGGAAGCTTTCAGAAAGCATGCAAGCATCTTGAATTGCTGGCATTTATAGGGTAGATAAGGTATGTGTGTTCTGATTTCCTGGGAAAGAGAGCCTTCGGGTGAAAACTTTGGGGTGAAACTGCACAGCAAGAAATTATTAGCTCCCTTGCTGCCAATTCTTCATACTTGATTAGCCTCTTCTAGATCTTCCTTGAGCTGATATTCTTCCCGTCCTTCAAATCCTAGGGTAACTGAGATATTTTAATATCTATGCAGGGTACTGCTTTTTTTTTTTCAAATATCTGTTCCAGTTAATTTCCTTAGACACACAGAGCATCATCTGCAAGGGACTGTTCCTGGGGCTGTTCCAAGACTACCATTATAAACCACAGTGAATTGAATAAGTAACAGTGGAACAAGATACTAGACTTTCTTTTTTGTACAGTATACCAGAGACTGTAATTATGAATTGGGAGCAGAGTAGCTGGAGTTGCATCACAGTTCATCTGTGAATCACAGAATATTTTTTTTATTTAAGGTGTGTCAGCATTAGATTAGCTGTTTCTGTTTGTGCATAGCTCGTGACAAATCTCTATTTGAATGATTACTAATCTGTTCTATTTCTAAATCCTATCACTATGGCTGTAACAGGTCTAACCTTTTCTTTAGAGGTGTATGCAGTAATTCATAGCATAGTAATAGACTAGTAAATTAAACCTCAAAATCCAGAGACACTCTATCCTTGGCTGTAAGAACTTGAATTGTTTTCCGGGTCTTTTGTTTGGAATATCTTTTGGTTATTCATGGTTTGATTTGGATCATATATTGAGATATATCTATAATTTAAGATAGTAATGATACTAGAATTTCTTCAGGGCCATGCAACAGGATAAATGGACTCTTTCATCCCATCCTGTAATTATGCAGTTCTCTAACTTCTTCCCTTTTTTCTACAAGTAGAGCTTCAATTTCTTCTCAAATGCATTATTTTATATGAAATGTAAAAAAAAGCAGAGAGCATGCTAGCCATCTGAAACTGGAACCAGCAAAGCAAATCTCCCGGATTCCCTTCCAGAGATTTCTTGTTTAGTTTAGGGAAGTTTATATAAAAAAAAAACACATACAAACCACACAAATGCACAAAACCAAAACACAAAAAAAACCCCCGAAACACAAAAACAAACCCAAAAAACCCACAATGAAAGCCACAAAATCACACACAGACACACACCCCCACACAAACAAATACCAAACAAACAAACAAAGCCCCAAACAAAGCCCCTAGGCCCCACAGTTTGTAACATGTACCTTTACCAGTGATCTGGATGAGGTGTTTGAGGGCACCCTCAATAAGTTTGCAGATGACACCAAATTGAGCAGGAGTGTTGATTTGCTCAAGAGTAGGAAGGGTCTGCAGAGATATCAGGACAGGCTGGATTGATGGGTGGAGGTCAATTGTATGAAGTTCAACAAGTCCAAGTGCCAGGTCCTACACTTTGGTCACAACAACCCCAACGGTAGGCAATGCTACAGGCTTGGGGAAGAGTGGCTGGAAAGCTGCATGGCAGAAGCTGCAAGAGGGTGCTGGTGGACAGCAGGGCTGAATATGAGCCAGCAGTGTGTCCAGGTGGCCAAGAAGGACAATGGCATCCTGGCCTGTGTCAAAAACAGCGTGTCTAGAAGGAGTAGGAAAATGTTGAAACCCCTGTACTTGGCACTGGTGAGGTCACAGATTGAGTACTGTGTTCAGTTTTGGGCACCACAGTGTAAGAAGGACACTGAAGTGCTGGAGTGGATCCAGAGTATGGCAACAAAGCTGATGAGGGGTCTGGAGAACATGTCTTATGAGGAGATACTGAGGGAACTGGGATTGTTTAGTCTAGAGAAGAGGAGGTTGAGGCTATTTCTCTCTACAACTATGTGAAAGAAGGTTCTAGTGAGGTGGGTGTCACTTCTCCCAAGTAACTAGCAATAGGATGAGATGAAATTATCTTAAGTTGTGCCAAGGGATGTTTAGGTTGAATATTAGGAAAAATTTCTTTGCTGAAAGAGTGGTGAAGCATTGGAACAGGCTGTCTAGGGAGGTGGTGGAGTCACAATTCCTGGAAGTGTTCAGAAAACATGTAGACATAGCACTTTGGCACATGGTTTTGTGGTCATGGTAGTTGACAACTATCGGGTTGACAGTTGTTCTTGGAGTTCCTGAATGATTATATGATTCTATACCTGTGGTTTAAAGTATTTTCAAATTCATTAGTCAAAATTTGCAAAATGTTATTTCTCCCTTGTGTTAGAATTGTAAGGTATTGTTGTACATAATTGTACAAAGATTGTTCCCCTTTCCTTCCAGCTCCCTAGACAGGAAGGGTAAATGAGGGAATTTGTTGCTTTGCCCTCTGAATTGGCTTTGTTTAGATTTGAACATGGGGTTTGGAGGTAGAACCTGAGGAAAGGGTTTGGAAATGTTTTGTAGTTAGGATTTTTCTTTCTCCTGCCCTGGCTGGTGAGCCTTTTGAAAGGCATCCATGCTATATCTTTTCAATTTATGCCAGAAGGTGAAAGTAAGAGGGTTTTCCTAAGCTCAGCTGTGCAGCCCTGAGGGAACATAGCTGACTGCTTCGCTAGACCACTGGCATAGAATATGGCAGAGAATAGAATATTGAGTGCAGAGTATTAGAAAATAATATAGAATATATGCTATAGAATACAGCTGCTGACTTCCATGACTAAACTTACTCATGTAAATTTAGCCAGACGATCACACACACAGAGGATGTCAGTGGTTGGAATGGACCTTGGAGATCTTCGAGTCCAACCCCCCTGCCAGAGCAGGATCATATAATCCAGCACAGGCTACAAAGGAACACATCCAGGCGGGTTTTGAAAATCTCCAGAGAAGGAGACTCCACAACCTCTCTGGGGAGCCCATTGCAGTGCTCTATGACCCTTACAGTAAAGAAGTTCCTCCTCATGTTAAGGTGGAACCTCCTGTGCTCCAACTTATATCCATTCCCCCTTGCCCTATCACAAGGCAGAAGTGGAAGAGGCTGCCCCCCTCCTCCCGACACTCAGCCCTCATATATTTATAAACTTTTATCAAGTCCCCTCTCAGTCTTCTCTTCTCCAGACTAAAGAGCCCTAGGTCTCTCAACCTTTCCTCATTAGGCATGTGTTCCAGTCCTTTAATCATCCTTGTAGCCCTCCATTGGACTCTCTCAAGCAGATCCCTGTCTCTCTTGAACTGGGGAGCCCAGAACTGGATGCAATACTTTAGGTGAGGTCTCACCAGTACACAGTAGAGGGGAAGCAGAACCTCCCTCGATCAGTGGGACACACTTTTCTTAATGCACCCCAGGATACCATTGGCCTTCCACAAGGGCACATTGCTGTCCCATGGAGAACTTGCTGTCTACCAGGACTAAGTCCTTCTCCACAGGGCTGCTCTCCCAAACTGTACTGGTGTACTTTATTATTCATTCCCAGATGCAGGACTCTGCACTTATCCTGGTTAAACCTCATAGGTTCTGCTCTGTCCAGCTCTCCAGTCTGTCCAAGTCTTGCTGGATGGCCACACAGCCTTCAGGTGTATCTACCAATCCTCCCAGTTTTGTGTCGTCAGCAAACAATGATAGGTGTTATTCTGCTTTTCCTTCTATGGAAGGAACCCTTGGTACAGCTAAATAGGTTAGGATAGCATGTAGCCAGAGGGATAATGTGGTGTGACTTGCAGCCTTGCAGTCTGTTTGTACTCCTATGGCTTTTTTTATTTTCTCTGTGTATCTCTGAAGTGCAGCATAACATTGCTACCCTGTGTGGTGTGGATCATCAGAGAAGAACAACATGTAATTTATTTATCAGCACAAACAGCATCAAGAGATTGATCTCTATAATACGTAAACAGTAAACAATAATGTGAAAGAAACAGGGAAGCAATATGGGTTACTTGAATAAAGACAATATCCTTTAAGACAGCCTGTAAATGGTAACCAGAATTGTAATTTTTGGTGTTTTGTATGATTTTTTTTTTTTTCCTGTTTCTCTGTTGTGGATACATCTTAAAAATCTACATGGTGTTTTGTGGTTTATTTTTTTTTCCTGAGCTTTTTTTCTCTGGACCATCACAGATCAAGATATTCCCAGTTCACACATGTTCCCTGGCCATTTTTTGAGTGCACAAATTGGTATTGCTTTCCAGGTATCTGAGCTCATTAGCCCTCTTTGTCCCGTTTATGGATATAACTGAAGTCCATAAATGGACTTCAGGAAGTCACTGGGAGTTCCACTTTACTACAATGACAAACATAAAAGTGGATAAACTCAGTGACAATTTCATTTGTAGCAGTTTTCTGTCAAATGATTCTTCACGTTATTTGAAAGGTCTAAATTGCATAGCCCCTTTTTATTTTGCTCTTTGTGATCTTCTTTGGGGATTTCTTTTAGTCTGATGGTGGATGATGCTATGAGGTGCTGATTTTCCACAGTATCTGTGAAAATACTGATGAAAAAAGATATTGGGATGATTTTTCTTTTACATTGCTTTTTTTGCTTGTATTTATCTTTTGAGGAGTTCATTTAGTGATACTGCTGAAGCACAACATTGTCACAGATGCACAGAAGAACTCATGCCTGATGGAAGGTCACAGAACAAATGAAAGTTTCTATTAGATTTGCTGGATAGATACACAAAACTTCATAAATACTATATCTGTTTTCTGCCTCGAGGCTGTACAGAACCTATCCAGCATCTTTTTTTAGGTCTCCTACAGTTCATTAATGTATATGAATGAGATTAGAGAGAACCTCTGTATAGTGCTAAATGCTGTATATATAAAGAGGTATAGTGCTAAATGCTGTATATATAAAGAGGTATAAGTATATATAGAGGTATAAACCTCTGTGTAGTGCTAAATCCAGGCTGAAGAAATGGCTCTATAATTATTTCAGCTTTCTGGACATGGCCTTAGAGGAAATGCATAGCATTATTTGTTGCTTCTACAGATTAAAGAACACATCCCTGCAATACACAAGGAGCTACAGAACAGTTTTTCGGTGTTTAGCCTTGGAGTAAAGCAGAATGTGAAAGGTGAGTATAAAAAATAGAAGTATCTGTAGAAAATTTAGGAAATTTAACACAGATGGGTGTAAACAAGTTTGAATTCCTTAGGTCAAATATCTGTCAGCACAAAAGATACATAGACCACTTTCAATGATGTACAAACCACATCTCTGCTCCAGTTATATATTTTCAAAATATCAAGAAGCACAAACCTGCATGACAGAGATGCTTAGTGGACATACTCTGCACAATTAACCTTATGCCTCGACATTTGCTGTCAGGGGAGAAATGTGAGAGAACTAGGTAGTGCCTCCATTCTAACTACCCTTGTAATTACAGCCCTTGAAGAGTTAATGCCATCAGGATGCTGTCAGGGCTGCTGAAGCAGATGTAAAGCTGGGTTTCAACTGGAAATTTGTTCTTGCCTCCCTGCCACGTCCATCCCATTGCACTTCCTGCTAAAGCAAGTGGAGGAAGAACACAGCAATGAACATCAGATTGTTGGGTTAACATCAGTTGTGCCGAACTACTACTAACTTTTGCAGTCTTTAGAAGCAGCAGTATGTCAGGCATACTTTTTGCCCTTTTGGCTTACCTCCCTAATTACCAGTCTTGTTTCTGATGTAGTGCTTCCTGATAGCAAAGCAGAACTGAAGACTAGCATGACAATACTAGTGTTTGCCTGTTACCACTACTAGCATTTGCTTGCTATCAGTAAGCCTCTGCTTGATTCTTTCATTTGTAACTGAAACAGTGTTTGGAGTAAAAACTCAGATACTATGAGGCAGAACCAACCATAATGTGACAAGCAATGGAGTATAATTATTACCTAAAATCTCTTCAGAAACCATATCTAAAACCTGAAGTCAGCCACATTCAGTTAGCTTTCATCTTTCAGGACCTTTTCTGTGTGCTCCCAGTTTCTGACTAGGAGGTACAGAGCTATAATCTGTCATTATTAGTCTGAAAGAAAACAGGAAATTTGGGGAAATGTGAGGAAGGAGATTGAGGCCTTCTCTTAAATTTCAGCCTTTATACTAACTACCACTGAACCTCTACTTGGGAGTTTTTCAGTGACACGTCAAGCAGGAGTGGTAATATATGCCAGCTCTTAAGGGAAAAAGCAAAAATGTAGAACATCGATAGGAAGGTAGCTTTCATCCTTTTAAAAGGGAATGAGTCTTGTCTTCTGTATCCTCTAGGGATGGCAAGTCACAGGAGGAGACCGTATTCTCAGATGTCATTAAAACATTGTCAGAATTTGCCTTTCTCTCAGCTCACTGTGAATTAAAGAACTGGGATTCCAGACAGAATTGTAGATCTTACTTCACAGTGAGAAGCTGCATGGGTTAGCTTTTCCTTAGAAGACATTGTCCAGCCTTTCTTACATGAGGATGTATCATATTTCATTTGGGCTAATTATGCTGCCTCCCTTTCCTGCTCTCATGAGTTAATACCACTGTGCCTGACTCAATTCATTCTTAAAACAGCTATCAATATAGCTCACAGCTATTTATATCTGCTAGTGTCAACATGAAGCAGGCAATATGTTCCCAGAAGAAATTATGAGTTCAATTTTGCTGATGCAGAAGCTGTAAAAAAAAGGCTCAAAACACAAAGTTTGAAATGTTCTCCATTCTTGCCTTTTTCTTGAAGAAGATGCAGGAGGTTGTATGTCATGATAAAATTTGAAGTCTTATAGAATCTGCCCAGAATTTGCCCCATTTTTTTTTTTCAGCTTTGAAAACAGGATTTTTTTTCAAGTCATGTTGTGTTTAATGTATTTGCAGCGTTCAGCAATGGATTAGCTTCATGTCCAGGAATGCAATAAGAAATGTTTATCCTTCTGGTGTAGTAACTTCCTTCCCTAGAAGTGTCTTCCATATGCTTTGACATTTTAATTCCTGAACTGCTGTTGTAATGCAAAGAAAACCTGAACAGGATTGAGTAACTCACTTAGCAATTTGTGCTCCAGAGTAGCTCACAATTTAGATGTCAGAGCATTAGGAAGTAAAGAAACATATTCAGGAATGGTTAGAAAAGAAGCATGGTATTCTGAGGAGGATGTCTGAAACACTGCTGAGTGGAAATTGACATTGTATTATACAAATTAACATTATATAACTGCGTCTGCTGACAGGTAGCTGTACTGGCAATACATTTTTTTTCATATGTTTGCAACCCTGTATTTATCCTTTGAAGTATCAATATTTATATCTAGGGATCTGGACTCACAATGCTTTGTTGAGAAGCTGGAGAGACGAGAGGATGAAAGATACTTATGAATAAATTGAAACACTTTGTTTAATCTCAGGTTTTTTAGATTCCATATTCCATTAACCTCTAGTGTGGCGCACTAGTTTTGAAACAAGAAGTATCAAAACATTTAATCCAAAATAATTCAGTGTAATGCTCTTTATTTTGCTGTGTGTGCTGGATTTTGACATGACTTTTTACTCCAATGAAATGTGACTCACAGTGGCTCTGCATTGGAGTGTCATGCAAAAGCAACACATCAGCTTTTTTTTTAATACCTGCAGAAGAGTCAGTTCTGGAGCTGATGGAACAAGGGAAAGTGTAAAGGAACCAATTCTTCTAACTGCCTTCTTCAGAAAAATGCAAATGTCAGTAGGAGCAGAAGCCTCCACAGGGTCCTATCAGCCTTAGCCAAATGTAAGAGACCAAGTGGACACCCTGCTTCATGACTTTCAGAGCAGTGCCCTATGAACAAGCTCTCTGAGAGGAGGAACAGGAGAAGGGCTAAAGAGACTCTCATCTTTCTGGGCTTAAGTGACTTTTTGCCCCATGTATTTCCAGACATGTTCATAGGAAATAAAGTCAGTGCTGTTTTATTGCTTTTGAAGTCTAACCACAGCATGTGTGTCTGTGACCTCAGTGAAAAGTGAGCAAACAGATGAAACCTCATTAAAAAAAATAGAAAAAAAAAAATAGAAAAAAATATAACAAATGAAAACAATAAATACAAGAAATTGAAACATTCCTATCCGATCACTGTCCAATAATTTTTAAAAGGTAATCTCCACTGGTGTTTTACCTGCAATGTTCAAAGCCAAACTTCTGTTATTTCTGAAATAAATAAGAACAGCAATATGTCATTCTAATGTGATAAAGCATCCTGTATTTCTGCATGAAGTAGTTGATTGTTTAATATCCTTCATGCCTGGAATGATGAAGAGCAGAATCCCCATGGCCAAAACCTCCCAATTACCGTGCAGGAAATAAATTGAGAAGTTGGATAATGCACTTGTATTCTCTGAATATGTCAGAGGTCTCCTCTCTGACATGGAAATGTAGAATCTGCTTGCTTCCGGGATGCCGAGATTCCATTCAGAGTCAGTGGAAATACCAGAGCAATACTCCTGTTTCTTCAGTATGTAATAAACATGTACTGAGAGACTGATAGTATGTTGTGCTTGGTAAGCAATAGAAAGCATGAAACATAGACCATTCCCCCTGTTGTACCAGGTCTGCCAGCTAGCTTAGTTTGAGGATGGGTCATATAAAATGTGGCTCCTAGAGTACTGTGAGTGTATGAGAATCTCTGATTTGGCAGGAGTGAAGTAAGGTTGTGTGTTTAAATTACTCTATATGGCAGAAATCTTGGAAGTGTCATGTAAATTCAAAATTTGGAAAGAAACCCAACATCAATTTAATTTTCTATGTAATTGTAGAAATTAGGATATTAGAATACTTACCTCTTCAGGAGATTTTGACTCATGATCTAGGAGGATCAGCAATATCCCCATAATCCTGTGCAATTAATTATTTTCTATATACCCAGCCAAATCATATTTAGGATGCATAATAGCTTAGCTTCACACAAATGAAAACCCAGATAATTCAAAACATAGAAATTAACTTAAACAAATCTGTCAAGAGAATAACAGAGAAGGGAGGGGTGCATGTGCATAGCTGGTCCATAATCTAGAAAACCAGAAATGAGTTCACTTTCTTCCATTCCTTTGAAAGCTTTAAAATGTATGACTATCACTGAATCTGTCCTTCAGGTATGTGAAGTTATTCGAAAACAGATGAAACAAAGATTGTTGTTTGCCTTGATTTGTTTTTGCAATGACTCACATGTTACTTAATTTACAGTTATCTGCAGAGGAATCAATTACAAAGGAGAGAACCCTTTACTTCAGGTCTGTAGAAGCACTGAGTAGAGATGGTCTGCTTCAAGGAGCTTATGCAAATACCAGTAAATGTGTTTAGTAGACAAAAGAACTGACATGCTGCAGTCCATAATCATGTATTCAAGTAAGGAGGAGAGTCCAGATCTTTAGCAACCCAGTTCAGTGGCAGCTACAACAGATGCCATATCATGTACTGTGTCTATCTCCATACATGGAAAGACTCAGGATTTAGGTATGCTTTCTGACTTCATCACAAATAACTGTTTGTCAAAAACACATCACAGACTGTTAAGTTAGCTTTCACGAAAGATTTTTGGGTGACAGACCTTTTAATAGGCCACTTTTTAATGGGGATACACTAATTACAAAACAGATTGCATTCATAACTCACAAAATAATTTTCTAGAACCTGTATTTTCATTAATTACTTGCATTGAAATAAGTACTTTCCTTTGAAATATTTAGGTATTCTTGGTACTTTATAAGCTCATTACGGGAATTAGATGATATTTGGATCAAGTTAACATAATGCTTACAGAATATTTTTGGCAGATAAATTTCAGGTTTTGTGGAAACAAGCTAAGAAACTGAGTTGGCAAGTGAAATAAATGTCAGTCTTCCAGTTTATGGGCATGTATGTCTTTGGTAATGCTTAATTGTAGTGGTTTCAAGATAGGCTTTTTCCTATCTTGGTTCAGGCTGGCTCTGGGTTTTGAAGTTTAAAAAAAGTACATGTGCTTTGCAGAAGAAAATTATTACTCTCAACAGAGGAGTGCTATGGGATCCTCCTTGATTTCTAACAGCTACATTCTTTCAAACTTGGTAAGGTATTTAGTGATAATGAAAGTAAGTAGCTCATTGTGTTGGTATGAGGCAGGTGTAATGTAAATAGGCATTGTGCAAACATATTCAGATGACCAAACAAATTATTTCAGGTTGATCCTGACCTTCTCTAAGCACAGATCGATAGCCAAGGGGAAGACCCTTCTCTAAAATCCTACTACTGTTACCTATAGCCCTGGCATCTGGAGATCTTCCCAGAGAGAAAAATGCATGACTGCATCCAGGGCAGGATCCTTGCCATACTGCTTTGATAGAGTGTATGGCAAATACTAACCAATTGATAAAACTCTTGACAACAATTATGTTTATAACTTAGCTCATCAGACTGAAGAGCTAGCAGACCATTACATGAGAGCAGCTTCCAAGTAATGCACATACAGTGTCCCTTAGCTAGACCTAGAGTTCTCCAGTAATAAGGAAAAAGCATCAGAGGAAATCAAACCATTGTCTGTCAGTTAATGCTTTTGTGAACAGCAGGCAGACTGTAGAAGAGGTTTCTGGAGGAGAATCAATGTCCTGCTGGTACCTATGTGTTAGTTAGCTGAAAGACTTATTGTTTAAAAACATGATTGAATTGATTCTGAGTATTCAGAATCAATGTTAGCCCCAAGCAGAGAAACATGTTGGAATGCTGGCTCCACTTCCCTTTGATCTCATCATTAACCCATTATCTTGTTATCAGGCCCTGGATGTGTGGAATATCTGGAGCTGTGATAATAAAGACCTGATGAGCATGTAGAACTAGGTGAAGGGGAATTACTGGATATCTGAGACCCCTCCCTCTATTTGCAGAGCAAACAGCTCTTATAATTGATATGTATGTTTATTTAGTGTTACTAATTACAAATCTTTAGTAAATAATACACCAACAGGTCAAACATTTAAGGCACAATGAGTCATTCCCCAGCATTAAATGAGAAGACTTCATCCCAAATTCTTTGACAGAGGCAAATAAGTGTATCTCAAGCTGGTTGTTAAAATGAATGTCTGTGGTATGATTGGTCTGGAAGGATGAAAGAGAAAACTCTCTGGACTCTTGGACTCTTTACCAGCAGTATAATAACTAAGCAACTATTCAACCATTTGTATTGGTTATTCATCAACTCTTAGAGAGTTTGGGAAGTGTCAGTCTTGGTTGATCATTTGCTTAACTAACGATCAACTCCGTTTCCTGGGTTTATGAAGGCAAATACAAGTAAATGGCCTAGGAAGTAGCCTTGTGCAAAAGGGATTGGGTAGGATATAAAGGAGTAGTGGATTACAGACAGGGGTGGAGCTCTGTTTGGGGTTGGTTGGTTGTTTTTTTTTAATCAACTGTGTTTTTTTTAAAAAACACAATGAAAATGTTTACTAAATTTATTTATTTTTTTTTCAAGAAGTATTTCCCTAACACACTAGCGTGTGGTAATTGAGATAGAAATGCCCTGGGCTAGAGAAGTGTGCTTTTGTTTTTTCACCTACAGGAAATATAAACAGAAAGCACAGTTGCCAGTGCAACTAACTACAAGTTTGAAAATCTTCCTGTTGAGAAATACTAGTTTCACAAGCAAGGAAATTTGTTTTTCATAATTATAATAAATTGTTCCACGTAACTCTTTCTTATTAAGGTTTGGGAAACTTAAACAACTTTCTGCATAACTGTAATGTCAGATGCTGTTATTTTTTATACTGTGTAAATGTGTAAATGTTCTTCTATTTGTTCCAAATCAATCTTTATGATTTCTGTACAATTCCCATATATTGTCTCTCAAGCTAGAGAGTATATGGATGTGCACATCTCCAGTACTTCTGCTCCTTAAGTTGTGCTGTTCTAATGCATCTATTAGTGTAGGATCCAGAAATAATATTTTGCTAATCCAGCTCCTGGTTTGTTGGTTTTTTTTTTACCCCTCTCTCTTTTTGGTTTGTTGTTTTTTTTTGGTTTTTTTTTTTGGTTGGTTTGTTTGGTTTTGTTTGTTTGTTTGTTATTGGGGTTTTGTTGGGTTTTTTTTTTTGTGGTTTCTGTTGTGAAAATAACTCATATCTTCTACCATAGGCAAATTTTCCTGTGTGTCAGGAATTACTTTTTTTTTTTTTTAATAGATATTAGAATATGTTGGAATCTGACTTCTTCAAAACCTATGACAAAATGCTAAAGAAAAATTTACACTTGCTCAGTGTCCTGCTTTCTCGTTCTTTATATTTTGGTGTTGCTCAAACCAGAAATCTTCTAGCACCTAATTATGAATGTTCAAGGAGAGGTTCATGTTATTTTACATACAGTGGGCCAAAGTGATGCCTGTTATCTTCTTGCACCAACTGTGAGTCTGACCCACAGTGCTGCAATTTTGTTACTCAGTGTAAAGAGCAGAGACTTCAGTCTTGTGTTCCCAGTGCTCACCTGAAGTTGTCAAATTTATCCTGGCCCGTCATCTTAAATTCTTTCATGTGAAATGTGACAACATAGCTTAAAAATGTCAAAGGTCGTAGCTTTTTTTAGGAGTATCTATTTCCGTCGCTTAGCAGGCTATTAAAAAATTAGTAACAACCTTGAAAATAGAAAGGGAGCACGTATACAATGAAAAGCAATATCCTTAAAACAAAACAAACAAATAAAACAAAACAAACTTAAACATTTCTGTGATCCAGGATATTGGTGGGAGAGGAAGTTAAAGATGCAAATTTTCCTTTTCTCTCATTTTTTCCTTTGTTTTTGTACAAGAGATCTGTGTATCTGCCGCCATGACCACAAAAGGAAAAAATGGATTAGAGTGACATATCACATTGCAGAAAATTAGTGTGCTTGCTGCACTTACCCCTGTACACAGACAGAATCTTGGGCTAAAGTCATGCCAAATCTGGCTTCTAACCCAATGGATTATGTATCACTACAGCAGCAAATGTCCGTGCAAGTCTTTGAAACACTTGGCAGTTAATTCTAGTGACTTGATTCTCACACATTACCAAGAAGCTTAAACCCATGCCATTCATGACTACAAATATATTCAGGAACTTTCTGCTGTCAGGAACACTTGAGGACAAATATCTGTGTGATTGTTTGTTGGGTTTTACAATAATCAATTCTGCTAATAATGGGTACTGTGCATTATTGGGCTTCAAGCAGTGAACTGAAAGAATGCCCTATAATGAATAAGAATTTACTTGGAAAGAATTCTTTTGTTCTTACATGGGTTTGCTGTCATCTCCTGAAATGTTATTAATTTACTTTTGGAAATGTCTACAAAAATCAAAGCTTGATATCCTTGCCAGCCATTTGGAATAAATAAACAGCTGGTTTACTGAGATGCTAGGCCTTGTGCCATTCTTTTTTTCATGCTGCTGCTAGAGTATGAAAGGATCCCTGACAGTGTGCTCTTGATTAAGCTGCATCTTGTCTGCTATATCCTACAGTATTCAGATTCTTTCAGTTTTGGGTTTTTTTCTTTCTGCATGTGAAAGGATGCTGGCCATTAAGCAATGTAAGGATTTATGATACGAAAATTGGAAGTAGCCAGCTAGCTCTTGGCTTGATTCTTTTAGTCCCAAACCCACATGTTTCCCAGCCCCTCTGGGGATCCCAGTATTTTCTTCTAAGTTGCTTTAAGCATGGTTCTGCTTCTCCATCTCTGCTTTTGATATTTTAAAAAGAAAATGCCTAACAATGGCTTTCTTGAATAAATTTCCTTCAAGAGACTAGACTAGAGCAGAAAATATAATTAGAATGCAAGGCACTGACTACAGAAGGTTTAATATCTCTGTTCTTAAACAGACTATTTCTCCTCTGGGAGTAGTAGAGCTAAGGCAGAATAGTCTGTAAAATCCATTGAAGCAGTTGGCTAAATATATAAGCCGTGGTCTTGAGCTAGCATTGTACTGCCATGGCAACAGTGCTACCAAGCTAGCTTAGATGTGCTTGTGGGAACTGATGTCATAGGAATGATGGCAGAATAGCCCAGAGAGGCAGTGTCCTTTCAGTACCATCAAACAAGACATCCCAGGAAATGGCTTGATAACTTCTGAGGCCTCTCAGCACTTCAAAACTCCGTCAGTGAGTGAATAAGATGGCTGGTTTAGGACTTAAGTGCACATCAGAAAGGTCAGGGATGCAGGAGCTGCTGAAGAAGATCTAGAATTTAATTTTTTCTGTTTGTTGTGAGTCAGGATGACTAAGGGCAGAAATTAGCATCTGTTGAGTCTAGTGGCCTCTTCAGGAAACAAGTAACCTTACTTGAGATAAATGCTGTGATGCAAACATGATCTTAAATTAGGACTTCCAGTAAATTCAGTCTGGCATATAATCAGGTAGGAAAGAGCAATTTAGGAATCTTTATTCTAGTAGCTTATGCTTAGCAATAAGGATTCATCTCAGATTGCTGAGTTTTGTAATTGACTAATGATGCGCTTGGAACTTTCTTTGCCTTGTTCTTCTGGACTTTGATCTTATTAAACACTTTAGGTATGTAGGCCTGGCCTGTGCAGAACTTTGAAGCATCTCCAAAAGCAAGAGCATCTTAAGCAGCAGCTCCCTTTGAGGTTCTGTCAGCTGATCCAGAAGTTGATTTTTGGAGGTAGACTATGGTATTTGCTATTCTGTCAATGGAAACTCTAAATAGAGTGGGCATGCTTATCTGTTTTTAAATTCCTTCTGACACTAAATTGTGAAGGGAATTGCTTTGGAATCCTTGAAAGTTTTCAAGGATCTGGGTTAGCATTTGTCCTGGTTTGGGTGAAAACAGAACTAATTCTGCTCAGTGATTTTACTTTTCAGTTCACCACTTCTAACTAACAGCACTTTCTGAAGTTAGAAGCATGTTTTTACAGACAGTGTCTGCTGCTAGCAGTGATAACAGCC
>JANHFX010003095.1:10239-25903 GCA_027560015.1 Chloroceryle amazona | reverse complement strand
GCAGGTGGGAAATCGAGAAAGAGAGACAGGAGACCTGCATGGTTAAGTAAGGAACTGTGAAGTAGACTTAAGAGGAAGAGGAGGGTCTACAGATCATGGAAGGAGGGGCTGGCTACCTGGGAGGAGTATAGGACTGTTGTCAGAGAATGTAGGGAGGTAACTAGGAAGGCTAAGGCCTTGATGGAACTCAACGTTGCAAGGGAGGTCAAGGATAACAAAAAGGGCTTCTTCAGATACATTCCAGGAAAAGCTAAGGTTATAGGCCATGTGGGCCCTCTACTGAATGAGGAGGGTGCCCTGGTGACAGATGACACAAAGAAGGCAGAGTTATTAAACACCTTATCTCTGTCTATACTGCTGAAGACTGTCCTCAAGAACTCCTGACACCCGAGGCACCAGAGGATAGCATGACTAAGGAGTTTTCCCTGGTTGATGAGGACTGGGTTAAAGAACAGCTGAGTAATCTGGACATCCATAAGTCCATGGGTCCTGATGGCATGCATTCACAGGTGCTGAGGGAGCTGGCACAGGTCATTGCCAGACCACTCTCCGTTATCTTCAGTAAGTCATGGCAGACAGGAGAGGTGCCTGGGGACTGGAGGAGGGGCAACATCACTCCAGTCCTCAAAAGTGGTAAGAAGGAGGACCCTGGCAACTACAGACTGGTCAGCCTCACCTCCTTCCCCAGAAAGATAATGAAGCAACTTATCCTTGACATTATCCTTAGGTATGTCAAGGACAAGGGGGTCATCAGGAGCAATCAACATGGTTTTATACCTAGTGTAGGAGATCCTGCTCTGGCAGGGGGTTGGACTAGATGATCTTTCGAGGTCCCTTCCAGCCCTTGACATTCTATGATTCTATGATCTTGTCAAAATGAAGTGTTCAGTTACTCCTCTAATCTGGATAAGAATGGTGCCCAGGAACTGGCCCAGGACAAGTCCCTACTATACCAGGCAGTATAACAGCTGTTTCTCAGAGGTTTACTGCAACTGTGGCCGAAGGTGCAGACAGGGTAAATAATACTTTGGTGACTCATCAGGGTGAATTTTGAGATCATGATTATTATCATTTAGAATTATGCTTTTTTTCCCCACTCTCATGTTTCATGAATATTTGGTTTATGGCAGACAATTAGATTCCAAGCTACTTTAGATTTCCATTCTTTATTACCAGTCCATATTCTGGATTTCATCTGGAATAATCTTCTTTAGGTGATGTTAAGTATTTTATTTCCAAGGTGAGTTCTATCACCATTTGCCCATTGTGCTTGTAAAGGCCCCTCCCATTTTTAAAGAGGATCTGTCCTTGTTTTAATAAAAGCATAAAATTGTCAGCAGTATTACAAATCCACTAACATCTTGCTTTTACTCTTACTGTTTGTGGAAGAAGAAGAGGAGATTCTTTTCAAAAGATGATAACATTCACTGCTTTCTGTAGACTCCAACAGGGTTGTTCTTTACCTGTAAATGCTTTTCTGGTCAGCAATTACAGTTTGTTGTAATAATGGTGGAAGAGCGGCCACGCTCTTCCAACATTGAGCCTGAGTTCCTCTCCATAGTAGTGGATGCCTAAGAGAAAATGAAAGAACAAGGTACAGTTGTAGAGATCCTTCCCCCAGTATTGATTTCTCCATTCTCCAATAATCTCTGGTATAAGGATCATCTTAATCAAAGACAGTGCTTTTGTGCTTAGTAACAATGGATTTTTATTTTTGTTCTATGAATTTGGTTAGTTACCTTTGAACCCTTAGATGTTTACTCTCCAAACTGTGGAATTGAGTTCCACACTGTATCTCCATGTTTCCTGAATGTGTAAACAAGGGACAGTACACAAGACTCCTCCATGATCTTCTGTCTCCAAAGCTTTGTTTTGCAGCATGGTGAATTTGCTTTCATCTTGTTAGTCACACCAAGACACTGCTGCTGGGAAAAGGAATACCACAACCTGTCTATCCTCTGACATGCAACAGATAGATCCAGACAGCAGTTGTTGACTTTTGTGTGTAGGGCTGGAGTAAAGACTGACATCAAGTGGGTATATGACTGGCTCCACTTCAGGGATGCAGCAGAGTCACAGTCTGTCTCTACACTCCCTTGAATGGACAAGACAAGCTGTGAGCTGTGGCATCACATACACTATGTACTAAGAGTACATGGTACATCCATCTGGATCTGCCCAGCATTCTGACAAATCCTAGAATATAACAGTGCCCTAGAGCAGTTTTTTCTTTTTGTCCAGGGACCACCAAGTTGTTTGGAAAACAACTGAAAGACCATCTCACCACACATATTTTCACTGTGATAAAAATGAGGCTAAATTTGACCTGGTTTTATGTACTTTATAGTGGTCTTCATTTTGTTTGGTACCTTTTTCATGTAAGTGCATTGCAATATGCATATTCATCTTCTAGTTTACGGTGGTTGTTTTTTTCTTCCAGTTATTTTGCAGACTTTTTTCTCCTGTATACTGCCAGTGGTCTGGGGAATATGGGTTAAAAACAGTAGTGTAAAAGTGTGCTACTGTACTAACAGGATAAGCAATAGAAATGTGATATGCTTCTGAGCTTGTTTGGTTGGTTTTTTTCAGTGATGTTATTTCCATTGCTCTTTTTTTTTTTCTTTTTTTTTTTTCAGAGCTAAATTGTGCTTTTTTGTCTGTCTCTCTGATGCTGTCATCACTGAATCCCTCTAGCCACCTATAAATACCATTTTGGAATGGAGTCTGAATACTGAGGAGATCTTTCATGTGCAGGTATGGGATGTTTTTAGTGCAGTAGTTACACTTTTACCTGAGCTTTGTCATGGGCTCTGTATGATATAAACTATCTGAAATAGATCAGAATCTTGATAATTGGTTCAAAAGATCCAGGTTTTCTAGTTTATGTCTCTGGGGAATCCTGACAGAATAACAGAAAAGTTTACCAAAAGATAATTATCCTCAAAGCCATAAATAGCTTGTAAGTTAACTCAAAGGGAGTTAGTAAAGTTATTTTTTCCTAAAAGTGATTCAACTTTGTTCAGCTTCAGGTATACAAAGTTTAACAGAAGCTTCTGTCAGAGCCATTTTAATTATATTTACAAAATCGCTTAAATTTTCTCCCTCTCTTCTGACCCTGTGTGTGAAGAAACAGGAGGAAACCTGCATTGCTCTCTACGGTCTTGAGTCCTCTGTACTTGTGTTCTAGGCCTTATTCCAATAGTCTCTAAGGCTTAAAAGTGGAGAACAGTACACTTAAGCAGTCTGCTGCTGCAGCAGCAAACTTGATATGTTTTATTTTTTAAATTCTGGATTCATGCAGTTATTGTTTCAGTGTCTTCTGACACTTGAGGAAGTTGAGAAATTATAGAAATTATTTGAGAATGAAATCTAGACAGCAAACATTGAAAAAATGTGGCCCTAGTAAGTTGATTTTAGACATGTAATTTTTACCTTCTGCTTTGTGGTAGATCTCATAAGGAAGATAACCAATAGCTCTCATGTATATGTTATCTGTTTCTAAAGGAGCTTCCTTGTTTATCTGATAAAGAGCACATTCCTTAGGGAACAGCAAGGGCCCACATGTAGCTGTTTGACATCTTTGACCCTTTGTGATGTGTTACAGAGCAAGCTAAATTCATTCCAGAGTTTATGTTGTGATCCTCTGTTCCTTTAGATGGAAGTGTGGGTTTGGCCTAAGAGAATATCATTGGAAACAGGATATTCTCTTAGGGCACAACTCCAAGTCCCAGCTCTGGCACTGTTCCCTTTGTACTGCCACCTGGGTGTAAAACCTCCTGTTCTCTCGTTTGTAAATTCAGCCTTTCCGGTGCAAAGGGTGCACCCGTGCAGCATGATGAAATACAGCCGCAGAAAGGCTGCACTCCTCCAGGTACATTAGATGCCTTGAGAAACATAGTTTATTAATTGGTGTGGTTCAGGACAATGTAAGTTTTTCCACTTCCAATGTCTGAACTGGCTTATATTTTTGATTAAACACTCTACCACACAGTTTGTATCCAAAATGCACTGGGGTTAAATATTTCACCAGTTCTAGCAAGATTTTAGAAGTACGCATTTTTATAGCTTCTACTTTGAATGCAATACCCTGTTCTTTTATGGAGAGACCTCTGTGCCTGGAGGTCTCTGAGTGCTTTCAGATTACTAGCAAAATTCTCCACTGCTGTCTTCTTTCTGCTTGACTTACCTGTTATGTCTTGGAGTGGCTGACAGTACTGCAGCCAATGTCAAAGCAATGAACTTCCTATTTGCTCTGCACTATACTTATATACCTTAAGAATAATGAGGAATCTTCTGAATTAATTCTGCCTACTAAATTCTGTGATTAAGGACAGCAACAGTATGGCATAAAAATCTCTGAATCCCAAAAAAGAATTCTGCACTTGACTATTTTATGAAGAGAAATGTTCTGATTAGGTCTTTAGCATACTGTGGCTTCATAATTTTGCATCTTGTATTGCTCATGTCATCTGTTAATAAAAGCTATTTGACACATAATCTGTTGATATTTAAAGAAAGTAATTGTATTTGTTTGAAACAGACTATCATTCTCAGAACAGCCAAAAGGAAGCAGTTTTTTGTCGGGAAGGCACCTTCAGTGGAACCTGCCTAGTTCATAGATGGGAGGATCATTCTTATCTTTTCATTGCTGATTGTGTTACAGAACTGGTTTCTTTCAACAGGAACTTATCATGAGATAATCT
Organism: Chloroceryle amazona; assembly: GCA_027560015.1. Taxonomy (NCBI): domain Eukaryota; kingdom Metazoa; phylum Chordata; class Aves; order Coraciiformes; family Cerylidae; genus Chloroceryle; species Chloroceryle amazona. The sequence goes on along the minus strand of JANHFX010003095.1, from coordinate 21,200 downwards.
AATTATGAATTATTTTGTTTACCAAACAGTTTTTCTTTGGGAATAATATAATTGAAGTATCTCAAAAATTTATGACCTCAAATATATTCTATTGTTGGCTTTTTAGACCTTCCTCATTAGTGCTTCTTCCATTTGTTTCTCATTCTTACCCTGGATGATTGTTCCAGAATATCTTATTGATTGTTCCAGAATATCTTATTATTTTAATCTGTCTTTCCATAGTGAAGGCCTATCAGTTTAAAGCTATAATTCTATTATTCTTTGCTTAGGCTTTCCAGAAGCACGAGTATTTGAAAGAATAACTGTATTCTATAAAAAAATATTTGTAAGAACAAAGGCTGGAAGGTGTTAAAAAAGATTTAAGTTATTAGAGGTCTATGCTGCTGCCCATCACCACAAAATGTGAACATAATCCATGCATGGCCATTGTAGAGTATCTGTGATCTTCAGAATGTGTTCTGTCTCATCCTTTTCACAGAAGTATAAATGGGAAATAAAACTAATGTAATAAATTGATAGTTTATGCTGTTGAAGAACTACTATATTAGGCTCATATCTTTTAAAAAACAGTATTACATTTACTGGTATGACACAGTCCAAGAATACTGTTCGTAACTTTCCACATTTCCAATGAAACTGCTACTCTGAAGTTATTGTAGAAAACACAACCCTTACTACTGTCAGTTGTCACAAAAGCTCTAGCATTGCAGGACTGAAAGTGTAAAGTATGGGATGGAGTCACCCTGCTTTCTACTTATATCTCAAATGGATGGATGGCACCACTTTCACAGGCTAGTTTTTTGGGGGGTTTGTTTGTTTTTGTTTGTTTGTTTTTAATTTCTCTCTCTCTCAGTATTTCAAAATTAAGTCACATGAAACCTACACCCAAATATCTGTCTGCTGGCCAGGGGTGTTAAACACAGGTGGCAGAGAAATGAGCCTGGCCTGACTGGACTAAATAAGTTGGCCAAGGCACTTGAGAATAACTCAAAAACAAGTTGCAGTGGGAAAGGATGGGAATAACACCAGTTTCTTATATATGCATGTATTAAAGGAAACCAGCTGCTCCAAAATACCCTTGTTTAGTGGATGGCTCCACAGGCAGTCTGTTAAGGAAGCAATGTCTGGAGTTAGGAAAACTGACTTTTAAAAAAGCAGTACTTGAAAGAATAAACGGTTGATTTTATTTAACTTTTTTATTCCCCTATCTCCACCCCTTATAATCAAAGTTGCTTTCACCCTAGCATCTAAAAAAAATATACTTTTGGCTTCTGCAACCTTTTTTGCAAGACTGTTAAAGGGAATATGGGGCCATCCTTCCAGGAGGACCCTACACAAATTACTTGACCTTCAGGGTGTCATGTATGTGCCCTCTTCTGGTTTTGAGCCATTGAATTAGACTCTTTTGGCTCTATTGCTGTTGATCTTGTGTGCTTTGTTGATTATGCTCCACCACTTTTAATCTTATTCCAACTGAAGATAGTAATAGCAATGGCTGGAAAATGGAGCCAACAACAAACATGAAGCTGAAATTCCCATGTCTTCCTTCCTTGGCATGTCATTACTGAAGGCTCTAACAGACTTCTGTTTCATGTTGCATCCAGTATCTCTTGATACCTATCCTTTTCAAGTGCTGGTAACTCCCGTCTTTTAGCTGAAGTCCAGAGTGAGTCACTATATTCTTCCTACCTAAGATTACCGTTTCAGTGAACATGTTCGTCACTTATTGAGTTAAATTGTGCATGAATTACCAAATGGCAAGTGGTAACTCTTAGCTCTGTTTCAGATGAGCAAATCTCTCTGAGAAGGAGGAAAGGAGGAATGTTTGTCCCTATAAATTTAGTTTGTAGGGCTGTTCTCTACAGGTCTTTATACAATACATGTCTTCATTGCAATGAGAAAGAAATACACTGAGCAGCATATAGTTCGTATTTGTTATGTGATCAGCTGTTATGAGGCAATAAAGCTACTGGACTCACAGTCTCGGCAGAATTTTTCCTACAGCCATTCTGTGCAAAAGAAAAAATGTCTTCTCTCCTTTTTTTTTTTTTTTTTTTCTTTCCCACTACATGCAAAAAAGTACAAAGTGATGTTCCAGCAACCAGATCACTAGTTTCATATTTAAGAGACCAGAGTATAAGTCCCTTCTCTCAGGAGAATTTCTGCAGTAGGTAAATGGTTTTGCTTTTCTGTGCCTCAGCTCCTCAGTTCTACATTAAGACTACCAGCATTGCCTTGCTAGAGCTTGCTGTTGTGAATACCAGCTCAGTCTAGTTTCATGGGGATATCCACTGGGTGGGAATCATTGCAGCACCATTGCTACTCTTCTTTTGCTGAGGATGTTGGACTGTGGTTCCAACAAATGCTATTACAGACCTCACTCAATTCTCATTTCTCTGGTCAGAAGGTATAAGCAAGGCAGAGTCTCAAGTCAGTATGGTGGTTCTTTTTCAAAGGACTGGTGAAAGAGTTAGTATTTTGGGGAGAGTGGGAGTGTGTTTGGATTTTTGCTTGTTATTCCTCCTCCACAAAAAGTGCTTAAGATTATTTGCATGTGTGTGCACAGTGGGAGAAGATGCCCAACTGAGACCCAAACACAAAGGAAACAGAATTTGCAAAGTTCAAAGCTGACACAATCCAAGTTCTTGCTACTGGGAAAAAATAAAAAAAATAAAAAATAGTAATTAACTCATCTTCCTTTTCAAAAATGCATGCATTTAATTCAGCACACTGATTTACTGATTTTTTTGGGGAAGGAAGAGAGATGTTTCTGTTCCAAAAGCCTGGTTTTAATCATCAGATGAATTTTGAGACAACCTCTGAACATTCAGCACTTGTGGTCACTTTTCCCCACTCAAAAAGCTAGTGGTTTTTGCAGACATTCCATAAACATAGGAAGCTTTTACTGTGTCTCTAACAGATAGGAAGACAGAAGGGCAAAATGTACCCAATATAAAGGCAAAAGCTAAACTTGCCTTGCTAGCTCAGACTAACGTAGTCCAGAAACCTGTCTCTATAGCCAGAGACAGATGTTTCAAAGAGAACACCCCAATTCTGTAAAGTACAATTCTGATATAACCTTTGTATGTTTTAGATTTCTTTCTAATTATTGATTTTCCTCCCTGAAGCATGGGACTTTATATTCTGTTTGAGTCTTTGATTTTGTTTCTTTGGAGGGAAGGAAGGGACAGCATGGAGGGCTAAAAAAACCTGTGCTGTGCAGAATTCCCATGGTATTTGGATTCCTGATGGTCTCATAACTGGTCCTAATTTGTATTAGCCTCAATTTCATCTGCAGCAGTAAATTCCATGGATTAACCATGTTTTATCCAAGTTTTCTTTTCATCCATTTTAAAGCTTCTGTCTTCAAGTTCCTTACTGAATGTCTTTATTTTTCTTTTAACATGAAAGTAGGCAAAAAGAAATTCCTGACCTTTTTTCTGCACCATTTATTGTTTTTCTATAGCCTAATTGTTGATAATCTCCTTTCTAAAAAGAACGCTTTGGTTCCTTTCACACATGCTGTTTTTTGAAGAGAAGTCTTTCCTTTTCTTGATCAGGTTCCCTCACCAGTCTCTCTTCAGCTTTGCTTTTTCCCACTTGTTCACCGGAAGTGAAGCCACTAATATGGATGAAGGTACTCCATTGACTTTCACATAGACTTTCAATATTGTCACTATTTCTTTCACACTTGAGTGTTAACCTTTCTAATCTCATTAGTCCAATGAATAGACATTTTAACAGAACTGTCAACGATTAGCTCCCATGATCAGTTACACTCATTATTAATAGCTGAAATTTAGAACTTTTTTTCCAAAGTACATTACTTCTCTCTGAAAATTTGCCTGATGTTAGTCTGTTCACTTTTTCTCCTTTCTATCCGGTTAAAATTACAGGAGAGAATGTTTAACTGGGAAATTTTTAACACTTTCTGATGATTAAGTGTATAAGTTGTCATTGCTGAAGTACCTGAGTCTAAGAGCTTGTAATTATTCTGAATTTATGATTATGAATCAAAATAATTTCATATCTTTTAGAATCAGTATTCCTGGATGATTAGCTTCCTCATTTTTTAATCTCTTTTCTAAAATTTTGTTTTAATATGATTTCTCCCTTCACTATCAAACTGGCATACACCATTATTGTTACCCTGTTTATCAACAGAAACCTCATTCCAGAATTTTTTGTCCTGTAGAAAAGTTTCAAAATAAAAAAAATTAATCAAATTGGACAGAAAATAGATTCTGAAATTTCCAGCAAAGTAAAGAAAAAAAAAAGGAGTATCTTTCATGTTATTCTGGAATATTGGTGGTATTAAAAGAACAGTGGAAAATAGGAAGAAAACAGTTTTACATTGTAGTAATGTCCATTCCTGCAGACCTTAGGGATTTCAATTGCACTATCCTGCTCTAAACTCATTTGTAAAAAAAATAGTTACAATTCCACTAAGAGAGGGATGTTTAATTTTTGGTTTTGTTATGTTTTACATAACACAGACAAGTTAAAATAGTGTATATTCTGTTGCATCCTACAATTAGGAATTGTAACATCTGTGATATTGAATCTTAATCCTCACTGCGTCATCTATACCTTGTGTTCAGAAAAAAATTCACTTATCATTATTGGGTTTCTGCTGGAAGCAGTTCAGTTTGGTTTGGTCCCACTGTCCATTAACATCCCAGCTGGCTTCCAGTTAAAATCTGCCTCGAGTGTATTCCTACCCCATCCTGCTCCTGCTTTCTCATATCAGCTCAGCCTGAAATCTGGAAATTTCTATCCCTGTGAGTAATGGACACTGATGCAGTTCCTTTCCCATTCCTTTGGGTGTGCTTTGAAACTAGTTAATAGTACAGGAAGAAAACCTCCTAGCCCTCTACATTGTTTTATTAAACTTGTTTGCATGATAGCTTTAACACTGTACATTCATTTTCCTGTTTCCAACCTTAAGCCACATATGATAACTAAAGAAATACCTTGTTTTACCAGGCAGTGTAGTTAAATGGCAACATAACAGATAAGCTGCATATGTTAAATCAGTTATAGTGTTGTACACCAAAACCTCATGTAAAAAGAACTCTGAATCAGCTATTCTCAAGGGAACCGTCAGCAACTGTGGAGAACTCCCTGCTGATAATCATATGTCATCTGGTTCCACCAGCTACAGGCTAAAATTGACTTACATTGGGTTTTTCAAATCAAAAAGTTGCACTGTCTTTTGGTCCTTTATTCTGCTGAACCATTGTTTTCAGCAGTATTTTGGGATCATTCATATACTACAAGCATCTATGGGAGATGTAGTCAACACTTGTAAATGCAGGATGCTGAATTAGGTCATGTGCAGATTTTCAAAGGCAGATAGAGAGCAGTGAGGCCCCTTTTCCACTGGGAGCAGCTGGGTCCCAGTGTAACAAGATGTCTTTGTGCCACCAGTGTCCCTGAACCCAAAAGAGTTTCACCCTCTCCTGCATTTTTGCTTTGTACTGATGAAGAGCTTGGGGGTCTGTGGCTGAAGATCACCTGTGTTGGTATGACAGATACTAGACCTTTTTCTTGAAAATTAATGGGAGTGGGGATTTATTTTATTTTCCTTTTTTTTTTTTTTTTTAATTTTGACATGATTATTAGGTGTGAGTAATCAAATACAAGATTTTAGCAGCTTTGCAGAAGTAGAGGGCCAGTATGAATGACTATTACAGCTATCAACATTTTAATGCTCTTTTTGGGGAATAATATGCAGCCAAAAAAAATTGTTTCAGACAGAAAGTTTGCATTAAAAGATGCAGTCCAGGGTTTATTTCCCACCACCCCCACCTTATATTTGAATTTAATCCATTTGGCCTTTTTTAAGTAGGAAAAAGACTTTTGTGTTTTTGAAGGTAGAGATTCCTAACATAGGTCTGGTTTCAGAGGGAATATTTAGGGGAATAATAGGCTATCCAGGATTCTGCCTCCTACCTTAACCCCCTTCGGCCTCTCTTCAACAAACTAGGTTGATTCTTCATTGTTTTTCTCTTTCATTCAATTAGGTATTTGTTAAAAGCTCCTAACTGGTTACCCCTATTGACTTTTGGTAGTAGTTGATTTCTTTGGGAACTTCTGGAAAATTACATCTTGGTTATATATTCAGTCCTGAATGAGTGATTTCTATGCTTACATGTGATTTAAAATAAGCACCTCATGATGTCCTGAAAGTCATCATCTTTCCCCAGTCATCATAACTGTCTTCCAACAGATAGTTTTTCAACTATTTCTGGAGTAAATGACCTATTGTGAAGACAGTAGCAGCAGAAATTTATCTAGTTCCAGTGCTCTTGCAGCCATGTTTCTACTGCCAAATTTCAGCCAGTGTGGGGAATAAAAATTTAGCTTTTACATAGCAAATACTTTATGATCTAGTTTAAAATAATAAGGGAAATTGAAAGAGGAAGAATGTGTAGAATGTTAAGATAATGCATTCTCAATATATAGAGAGAGTAAGACAATTGGGAAATTTTCTTGTTTATAAGTTAAGAACCCCTGAACGGAGGGTTCACTAAAGATTTTGTAATCTGCAAAGTGCTCACCTGGCAGGGAAGGTTGCTCAGTGACTTGTTCTTTTTTCTTTTTGTCTTGAACATCTAATTTGGCTTTAAAAAAGCAGTATAGGTTCTAACCTGAATTCCAGTATTGCGTGACATAAACCCTTAGGGTTTTTGTAATTTCAAACAAAAAAAATATGCCATGAGTTAACAAAGAATCCACTATTCTGAGTTTTGCTTCGTACATTGCCTGTGAACTTACAGCGTTACTTATTACTGTTACACTGTCTGTGGTGCAAAATAGGGTTCTATTGCTCTAAGATCTGAGAAAACAGCTCCACTGAGGAATGAGTGCTCATATTTGAATTGCAAAAGGAAGAGCACTAAGAGTACTGTAATGCCTGTTTTACTGAGACCCAGAATGAGTATGTTTGCTTTGTGAGAGATTGCTGGGATACTCTATGGTAAAGCTGGCCAGAGTTTTACCAGGTAGTCTAATGCCTTGTTAGTCTAAGCCTCCTGTCACCAGCTGTATTATCTTGAAGACAAGACTCTGTTAAAGGAACTGGTCTGATTCCATATGGTTTCTAGTTCCAGTGATTTTAATAATACTTCATGTTGATGTTTTGCGTTTCTTTTTAAATAAAGTTTTCTTTCTCTTCCCTTGATACTGATGCTAAGTGCTAGAATTGCTAGAATTGCTAGAAATAATTAGGATATATCCCTGATAATAAGTGTAGTGGAAGATGGTGGTACACTATACTTTTTCATTTATGCAATTTTTAAACCAGTTTCAAACTGGTTAGAGTCTCAGAACCAGAGGCACAAAGCAGGTAAGTAACATGACAAAGACACCAACTGGGAATCTGTGACAAGCTCTGACTTAAAATAAGGTTCCTTCCTTCTGATCCCTGCAATCTTACATGAGATTTTTATAAAAACTTCTCTTTCAGTTAAGAAAATTATGTAATGTTTTTAGAATACAGTATTTATTTAGGGAGAAAAATAAATAAACCACAACAAAACCAACAAACAACCTTCTCCCATTTTGTCAGAATTCTTGAGAGTTTAAACTCTTCATGCTTTGAAAACCAGTTAAGCAAAGTAAACTCTGTGCATGGAGTGAAATTTTAAACTAGTCATAAAAATTTCAAAAATGCTAACAAGAAATACAAAGAGCTTCTTCTCAACAACAAGATCCTATACTAATAATGAGAATTAGTTCACCTCAGATAGGAGGCAGAAGGATGCTAGTGGTTTCATTTTCAAGTATACTTTTCACTAAAGTGAAATATCTCATATGTAACATTTTGGACCAAGTTATATTTTATTATTTCTAACACATGGTGCAGAATTATATTATATTATATTATCTTCCATGTTTATGGAGCACTCAACAGCCAGAATGAGTTATTTTTCCTATACATCCATCCTGAGGTTGTATTTTGCAGAACAGAGGAGGTCCTGTAGATACCCTGTTTAATGGTCATTGTTTTCTCTGCAGAGAAGAGACCCATATTAGCAGTACCACCTTTAGCTCCAAGAAGCTGCAGATTCTACATTGATCAGTATAATATCATGAAGAGATACTAAGCAGAGTTTGGTCCTGGCAGTGCTATAAGTGCTAATTAGCCTACATACCTCTGTGTAATAATACAGCTAAACTTCTTTCAGTTCTGACACTAACTCCTTTAATGCATGCTTGGAGCCTTTTTGAAGGTTCTTCTTATACAATACATACATGCCCAAAGGATCTGCAAAGTGAACCTGGTAATAAGTGATGCTGAGGAAGGGAAAAAAAAAAAAAAAAATTATAACAGTACCAATAAGTTTGAAATATATCACAGAATCATCTAGGTTGGAAAAGACCCATGGGATCATCGTGTCCAACCTTTCACCCTACTCTACAAGTTCACCCATAGACCATATGCCCCAACACTACATCTAAGCGATTCTTAAACACATCCAGGGATGGCGACTCAGCCACCTCTCTGGGCAGCCTATTCCAATATCCCACCACTGTTACCATCAAGAATTTTTTCCTAGTGTTTAGTCTAAACCTACCTTGTTTCAGCTTGAAGCCATATCATTGCCTGGAGTAGAGGGAATGCATTTATACCCTTGTGTATTATAGAAACAGGCACCCATATCTCGCTTTACAACAAAGTAGTTTGGAAATTGTGAACAAGAAGGACTCATGTGATGTACTCAAGTACAATGTACTTTTCTAATTTGATCAGTTGTGGAGAACAACAGAATGGAATTAATGCTCTGCTTTTCAAGGAAAATTAAATGTGAAACAATTCTATTTTGTGCAGCATCCCTGAAAAAAGCATTGCAGATTGTTTTTCTTATACAAGTTTAGGTTTCACTGCTCAGCATGAACCCCAGCTTCTGATGCAGAATTTATTTCAGCAAACCAAGAGATCTTAAAATACAACTTCTCTGTTATACGCTCCAATTCAAATATATTAGTAAAATTATTAAAAACTTGTCCTTTTTCCTTAGTGTTTACTTGGCATCAGTGTGCACGTTACAGAACTGCTGGATGTTACCAATTTTATTAATAAAAGCAGGAGCAGGTGAGTGAACACCAGCCAGATCTTGCCTTGAAAACCATCCAGGCTATCAGGGGCAATAGCAAAAACTGAAAGCTGCCAATACAAAAGTTGAACTGTCAGCTTGTCAGGGACCCAAAACCTGCCTCTGTTTTACACAGACTTCTACAATTATTAGTTTTCAACAAGGCCTTTAGAAGGAGTAGTTTGTTGGCATGCAAAACCTCATTCCATCATTGATGAATTGAGTCAGAATGTGCAGTCCTACTCAAATCTGCGCCTGGATGAATGAGTCCAGAATATCTAAATCTTACTCTTAGTTGTATTTTCGAAGCCTTTACTCTAGAGTTGCATGCTAAAGAAGAAGCAGCATTCAGCTTCATCAGGATTTGTTTGATTATACTGGTGTCAGAAGTAGAATATAAAGTCATGTAGCCTCTAGTAGAAATCATCTTCCTTTCTCATAAACAGCTGAAGTGAGATTGTAATCAACAAAGTAAAACTTTTGCAAAAAGGCCACTGGGGATTTCTCCCACTGGTTAAGCTTACTGTTAGCTGCACTGGAAAAGTGTGCAGTTGATTGTTTGTAAAATGTTAATTTCAATCATAAAATTTGAAGAGTTGCTCTTTCAGAGGGCTCTAGTAAAAGTCCAATTGTTTGCTAAGCTTGTTGTCCCTGTAGACAAATGAATGTTAAAATAGCTTCTAATGAAACTTTAGCTTCTTGCCGGCATCCAGCCAGTTACCCAGCTGTAGCAGCTATGTCATTTGAGTGCCAGCATTCAGTTCAATTTGATTAACAATTCATGTAGACCATGGGATTGTTGAGATGGATGTTAAACACATTGACATGCAGAGGATTGCTGCTTCAGATGGGTTTATTGTTGACACCTGCAAGCTTTGGTAACTGGTGTTACAAGTGCCAGTGATTAGCTGGGAGAGGTGTGACACCAGGTTCCAGACAGATTTCAAAATATTGTAGTTAGTAAAATTATCTAGAGATTTGAATTCCAAAGGCCATTTTACCTTCAGAATGAAAAGGAGCTGTGAGCTCTAGTGATCATCAATGATCTTAATGCTTGAAACTGCTATCTGCATGATGAAATATGCATGTTTTGATGTATTGCATTAACTATTACAATACTTTTGCAATGGGTGTGCAGAGGCTGTTTACTATTACCCAAGGGCTGATCGTCCTGGTTTGAGCGAGAACAGAACCGTTCAGTGATTTTATTTTTCAGCTAAGTTCTTCTAACTAACTGCACTATCTGAAGTTAGTAGCATGTTTTTGCAGACATCGTCTGCTTCTAGCAGTGATAATGCTCGACATTTAGAGTTAGTACCAAGGATTGGTGTGCTAAACAAGGCCACTGCTGGATCTTGTGCACCACATTGGGGGATGCAGAAAGTAAAAGGATGCATCTGCAGGGGTGAGCAGACAGGTGATCCTAAACTGACCAGCAAGGTATTCCATCCCATACATGTCATATTCAGTGTAAAACTGAGGGATTACGATGGTCAAGCTCTTGGCTCTTCCTCTTAGCTTTTCCTTTCTCCTTCAATGGCCGGCATCCAAGGAGGAATCTGTCCATTCTGCCTTCAATCCTGATATGTGTGCTCCTGAATCCACCACCTGAAGACGGTTCCCATCTACCACTGCGCCCAGTCTGGGAGTTATCCAGTGTCTGCTTCACGGCATCGGTGGTGACAGTGAAATAGTTGCCATCAGGGGGGTTGGGTTCAATACTTATTTTGTATATATTTGTATATATTCCATTTTTATTATAATTATTTTCATAAAGGTTGTCTAGTTTCCTTTTCTAACTGGTGAGTCTCTCTCCCTTATTCCCTTTCTCTTTCCTTTTGGGGAGGAAAGGGGGTTAAC
>JANHFX010003095.1:0-10139 GCA_027560015.1 Chloroceryle amazona | reverse complement strand
TTTAAAATATTTTGCTTACATTTAGTGTTGGAGACTAAAACCACTGAAAAGAATTTGAGCAAAACAATGAAGATCTGGGTTAACAGCATCTGTTATGGTCTAGTGGCCTGCCCTGACCCTAAACCTTGACACTGTTGTATGACAATCCTGTGACAGTCTTGTAGCCAACATTCTTGTGTAGCTTTCCCAAGCAAATAGAAAACCATTCATTTTGGCATCGTGGTATTTGAGATAATTTTAACTAACTCAAAAACCATTTTTTTCTCTGAAGAAAAACAGTATTCTTCATGGAATTTGACAACTTATTATTTCAGATACTCCCTTTATATCTGGTAATTTGGTTCTTGGCACTGGGACATAAAAGTATGTCTTCTGAGGTTTGAGGAATTACATTCAAATCAAGCTTAATTCCAGGAAAATGATCGGGGAATTTATATTTTCTATTACACTGGGGCAGGGAAGAGTGTGTAAATGTAAGTTATACAGACCTATGAATTCTGTCAAAAGAGCTTTCTATAGCATAAATAGTGTGAAAAGTAATGGAAACATCAGATAAATTCTTTAACTAGAAAAGCATTAACTACCAAGTAATTAGTAAAAGGTTTCAGAGTTACAAAGAAAAAAAACTAACTAATGAGAGGACAGGTTAATATATATGTTATTCCAGTGGATTGGATTTATTATGTTTAATGTTGCTGAATCTCATCTGTCATGTTAATAGCAAGTCAAGTTGCCAGGCCAAAGACATCAGTGATACAAAATGTATGTTTGCATAGAAAAGAAGAAGCTAAGGTTGTGGGATACATGGAGATAGTTGTCAGAAGGGTGGAATTAGCACCTGGGCTTCACTCTTTCTTCACTGGGACTAAACACTTTCCCAGTTCTCTTGCTGTTGCAGCAAGTTTCAGGCTGCACAAAAGCCTGATGTGAACGAGATAAAGTATTATTTGTTCTTCTACATGATGAATGATTGTGAAATAAGGCTGAATGCATCTTTCTTCCCCTTCTCTCCTCCCAGAAAAAGGACTCCGGACAGATTAAAGAATAAAACATCTCTACATTTCAGTAGAGATTTTTTCTTTCCCTTTTTAATTTTTTCGGTTGGTTGGTTGGCTTTTTTGGTTCCCCAGGGGGCATAGTCTTGATGGCAATAAGAAAACTTCAGATCTGGTAGAGTGTGGTAAGAATTTACACTACTTAAAGGCATACTTACTTATGTTCTCAGGATCCTTCCCACCAGAAAGGTGACTATTCAGATCAGATGATGTCTTCCAAAAGTAACCTCTTTACCTTGTAGGCTTATATAATTCATTTTTACAGTTCAGTTACTCATTTTCTTGAGCTACACACACAGTTTGATTGAAATGGAGTCATTGCTGAAAACCAAGTGTGATGATAGCTCTATAGGCTATCAGAAATTTTGCTTTGCCCTGAGCCTGATTCACACAGCAGAAATATCCCCTGCCAGTATTTATTCTTGGCTAGGAATCTCTGAAGACTTCTGTCTCATTTCCCAGGTCAACAGTCATAGCCAGGTAGGTTGAATTTAGGCTGCATGACTGTGGACATGTTTTCCTACATCCTGTCCAAATTCAGACTGATGCTTTGTGATGTGATGACTGAAAACCTCTACAAAACAAAAACCAGTTCTTGGAAGGAGAGGAGCGCTCACATGAAGCTTCTGCTTCATGTGAAGCTTCTGCTGCTTTCTAAGGCAGTTTTTTCTTTTCTAGTCTTCTATGCTGCAGCAGTTGCTACTGCTGTACATTCCCTGCTATGAACTCTGCTATATGATTGCAAGGAAATAGTTGTCTGCCCCCATATGTCTCTACAGCATCTCCCTCTCTACTGTTGTGTGAAAGGCTGGATATCAGAAATATCATTAGGCTTTTTACCTACTTTTTTCTATTCCTACTGTGTTCCACTGTTTACTGTCATCATATGTTGCTGTACCAGTAAGATCAGTAACATAAACCAGTTAAGGATATGTAATGGTAACTGGGGTTTGTTCCACAAGGAAAATAAGAGAATCCCTAACAAAACTGCAAAGCTATACTTATGCTTCAGTACAGCTTGTAATCATTTAGATGTGGCAGTTGATGTTACGACAATACTATTTATCTATATATAGCTCAAAGCATTGGCAAATGAATGGCTTAACAAGGATGAAACTGTCTTTTGAAGGTATAGGCCTTCTTGTCCAAGACAGCGAATCCCTCTTAAACTTTTTTTTTTATCTTGTATTCAGTAGAACTGGGTTTGGTATCATTCAGCATAGTGTAAATCAGAGGAGATCCACAACATTTAATGCTGTTTCTGCAACAGTGTAAGGTTATCACTGGAGTCTCACCAGGAGTTACTTCCTTTTGGATTTGTTGATTCACAGTTCTTTTTAGTCTGGTGTTCAGGTATTGCTGATTTTTGTCTTCCTCTTTTTTCTTCCACATCACTTATTACTTGCTTTTTTCTGTTACTTATCCTCTTCTTCACTCTTTCACAAAAAATAGCATGCTTTAAATCAAAGTGGACTGGCTGGGTTGGTTTTTTTTCAGAATTATTTTTTTAAACACCAGATTGCTGTAAGGAAATCCCAATGACTTCAATAGAGACTTCACTGAGTGGAACATAAATCCAACAATGTATAAATACAAACAAACAGTTTCAAATTATCTATATATCTTTTTTTGCCTAAAACTCTCTGAAGCTATAAAAATAAGGGTGTGGGAAAACATCTCACCAAAAATGATCTATTTTTTTATCCTTCCATTACTTGGGTTTTTTTTATTTTTTCAGAGAATTACATTAGTAATTCATAAGTACCAGCTAAAGAAAATCTGATTTAAAAAATAAACACAGTACAAAACCTTGAGGGACATGCTTGCTCAGATGAAAAGTAGCGAGTAACAGTAGTGTAGTTAGGGTGAAAGGAGTCTTGCAGAAGAAATAGAAGAAAAAAAAAAAGACCTCAAAGCTATTTTAAGATCTTAGGTCATGAGTTAGATCATGAGCTTCTTAGCATTTGGTATGGTATCTGAGTAGACCCTTGGATTATAGATCAGGGCAGGTGCAGATGATGGTACTATAAATAATTTAATCCTTAAGGAGTTCACAAACATCTTGAATGACAAACTGGACAGAAACATATTAGTTGTGAAGCATAAAATTATTAAAATAGTTTTAGAAGAATTTAAAGCTTTATTTTACAGCAAGTCAGATGGCATAGTTCTTAATTATAAAAGCTAAAACTCTTTTTACTCTTACCTTAGAAATGTTACAGAAAACCTTTTACAGAGTTACAACATGTATTTTTTAAGCATGACTGTAATGTTAAGGGATATTTCTGTAATCATTTGCTGCCTTCTGAGCTGCACAGAGAAATGACCATCAGAATTCCAGCCTTCTATTTTAGGGCCTTCTCTTCCCTTATGGCTGGAGTACATATGACCAATTTCCTCGGGGGAGGTTTCACATTCTTATGCTTCTCTTGGAAATATTATCCCTCAGCTCCTTTAATGCAAAGCTCTCCAGAGATTCTTACAGGATAGGATACACTAACTGGAGATGTAAAATAAGCATAATTTTGTCAGTCTCTATTGTTTTATTTGTTTACCAGATGAATACAGATGTTTTCATTTCTTACTTTTTGATGATAATGCCACACACGTGTTGCTGCTCCCTTTTTCCAAAACAAAAGTTTTACAAGGGCTGTAGAGGTCTCAGACACCATTGAGGAATTATTTTGTATTTTATTTATACTTGCCTACCTATGAGGGAGCACTCCACTTTTCAAATGACACATACAGGCCCATGAGTTCACTCTTGACTGACATAATTTGAACCCTGAATCATCTTTTAAGAGACATGTTTTCATAGAAGTGAAAAAAAACAAAACAGTTGTAGTATAAAATTAGGTGTCATTTCCTGCATATTCCTAAAAAAAAAAAAAAAAAGAAGAAAATCAACTCCAAACTTATGTTTGAAGTTTTTCCAAATTAATACATCCACTTACCCTTTTGTCTGTTACCAGAATCAACAGTTTGAACTCCCTTTGACTAGCAAGTGGAACTACTGCTAGGGAGTTCCTGCATCATTTGTCAGTGAGAGAGATTAAATAGTTTCTCCGGTGAACAAACAAACAAACAAACAAACAAAAATGTAACAAGTATCATTACAGAATTTGTATTAGGTCAGCAAAGCAAGGTTTATGCTGCCTTCTTTTTTCAGTATGCAAAAATAATTTGTATACAGTCTTTCTTCACCTATCAATTAAAGAGGAAGAGACTACACAAGCTATTTTGATTACCAAGCCTATCTTTCTTAGCGAGCTGGAACAGAAATTTCCAGAGAATTGAAATTGTTAATGAAATGTATAGCAAACACGCTTACATGTGTCTGTACTTTTCATATTGTGCCAAGGAGGAAATAAAATAAATCATCATCAGCCACTTCAGCCCCTGGTTACAGGGTTATCTTGATATAAACAAAGCTTCTTAATTGGACATTTTTGTGTAAGTAGAACTTCAAGATTTTGGTTTTCCGTGGAGGCAATAGTATCTTCCAAGTATTTAAAAAAAAAAAGTTTTGAGTTCCTTTCCTTCTCCCCATATATCATATTTTCTCACCTATCCCAGACGCTCCCATGTCATGGCTAACATTCTTTTAGAAAAAAAAAGGAGCCACACAGGAATTCTGTTAAGAGCCCATTAGCACCACTCCCAAATTAGCCAGACAGGACACTTTGTTTAATTTCGCAAGACATTTATTTTCCCCAAAGCCAGAAGAGCTACCTCAGTGAATTCCCAGCCATGATACTTTATACTTTTTAAGGAACTTCTTGTGGCAAAGCAGTAAGTTATCTTAAACTAGGAACAAAACACCCTAATACATTTCATAATGTAGTCAGGTTGTTGAACAATATGTAACTAGGTGTCTTTTAAATTTTCATGATGATGAATAAACAATATTAACTGTATAGAAAAGAGAGGAATACACCCTCTAGAAACATTTTACTTCCTAATTGTTACTATTATTGTTACTTTTATTTTACTATTATTGTCATAGAAGTTTGGTTACTAAACCAACACAATACGAAAGGAATGCAGTGAGATATCATCTTCGCTTTACCTGTAAGAAAAGCTTCTGCTTTGCTGTGCTCCCTAGTAGCAATGCACATGAATGCCTGTGTCTGGCTGCAAGCACTCCGAACTCTTGTGTAGTTCATAGCAGAATTCAGTCTGAACTCTGATTAGGGGTTTTTGCTATCTTGTAGAGCTGAGGCTTCATGGTGCAGCTTTTTTAAACTCTCCAGGAGCTGGCCACCAAGGCCTGCTTTGCAAATCCAGCCCTTACTGCCTTTGCAAGTACAGCTGGCCAGAGCCGTAGAACATTCCCTCCTGCTGCAAAGGAACATCAGTTCAGCAGATCCAGTGACAGCACCAGGGAGGAATTTTCTGCTCCAAGTACTGCGTGCAGACAAAGAGACCGCTTAATTTTCTTTGTGCAGCCTAAATCCTATGGGGCTTGTGCACATCCATGTATTTTCTGCACTGTACAAGGAATGGAGTGTGCGTTGTGGGGACAGACATGCTGTGTCTTGCTTACAGCACTGATGAGGCTGTGAGAGACCTGCCAGAAGCAAAAATAGTTCTCCATTTAATTATATATTATTTTGTTAATTCTCTCACTCTCAGCTGCCTGTCTCTTGCTGGCACTGTAGGCAGAAGGTGCAAGCCGCCTCTCTAGCCCATTTTTGTCCCATCTTCTCCTGGACTCCATCCCTTGCAGCTCTGGCTACCTCCAGAAGGGCAGCTGGAACCACCAGTTGAGGAGCATTATGACTCTCCACTGTCTTTCCAGCTCAGTGTTTGAACCCCTTGCATGTGAAGAAGCGAGGCACGACTCCCTGCAGAGAGTCCCAACGAGGTACAGCAGAGGAGAGCAGCAGACATGGGAAGCACTGGTAGCTGCTGGCAGCTCTGCTCTGGCGCTGCCTGGAGAGGAGTGGAGAGCCCTTCGGTGCCCCCGATGGTTCACCTGCCCTGGGAGTCTGGGTTGCACCTTAGCCCGTTCCCACTCGGTGTGGGTCCCAGCGGAAGCGCTGCTCTGCCTGCAACCCTGCCCGAAGCCCTGCCCGTCCGGCCAAGGCCTCGCCGCTGTGGTGGCCGGCCCACCACCTCGCTGCCCACACTTGCTGCAGCCTCATTGTTCAGTAGAGATGCCTACCCTCTGTCTCTGCTTGCTGAGGGAAGGCCTTAAAACGCATTTATTCCGTCCGTGTATGCAGTTAACTCCTTGCTGCCCCTCCTGCCGCCGCCTTCCCCTCGAGTTCCCCTAACGCCTAGTGCAGGCCGGCTTCTCCAGCCTTCTGCCTTCAAACGAAACGATTCCCATGGGTGGCGACGGGTCCAGCACGGGGCTGGTGTCACCCAGACGACCTGCCTGCCGCGTCCTGCTCTCCCTGGCTTTTTCTTTTTTTTCTTTCCCCCTCCACCCAGTAGCAGCGAAAAGTCCCGGTCCTGCCTCTTTGGAAATAGAACAAATTGCTCCCTGGCCTTACCTCGCCCATCGCATCCCATATTTAGTCATATCTACGGTCAAATGGCAGGGAGCAGCGAATGGGAGCGCTGAGCCTCCGAAAAAAGCCGGGAGGGAGTGAGAGAGGGAAAGGGGTAGGGACGAAGGGAGGAGGGAGGGGAAAAAAATGCCCTTTACGAAAAAAGTATTGGATGTCTTAAGGAATGCAGTCAGCCCCCTGGAAAAGTACATATCTGTGAGGCGGTCGCTGCCCGCCGCTCGTACTCCGTCGGCGCCCCGTCTCGCCCGGATCAGCACCGCCGTCCGGCAGCTCCGCGCCGCTCCCTCGGGGGCCGCGGCTGGGTCTCAACTCGGGGCTGTCCCGCAGCTTTTCAGGTTTTACTTTCGGGTGCAGTTCGCGCGAGTACGCGCCCTAGCCTACCGCCGCCATGGATGCCATCAAGAAGAAGATGCAGATGCTGAAGCTGGACAAGGAGAATGCCTTGGACAGAGCCGAGCAAGCCGAAGCGGACAAGAAGGCAGCAGAGGAGAGAAGCAAGCAGGTCTGCATTGAGGGCCCGGGCGCAGCCAGCGCTGGGGCTCCAGTCTTTCCAGACGACTTCTCTTGTCTCCTTCTCCCCCTCTCTCCCTCCCTCTCCCCTCGCTCTCTCTCTTTTTTTTTTTTTTTTTCCCCCAACGTACCTTGTTGTACCTCCGGCCCCCGCGGAACTGGTTTAACTTTTCCTAAGGCAGAACTTCACCCTAGCCGCCCTTGGCTTGGGACGTTCATGGAGGCCTGACAAGAGGTCGTTCCCCCCCACCCCTGGTATCCCAGCTGGGGACTGGACGCCCTGGGCCAGGCGCATAGCCTCTGTGCCTTTGTCATGGGGGCAGGGCCGAGAGAGGCTTCCTCGAGCTCGTCGTTAAGCAATGGATTAAAGCTGTGTTCACTTTCTCAAGTACCACCCAGAAGACTTGTCCAATGCCAGGTGCCCATGATGTGTTTCCCATTTTCCTGGCCTTCTCCAAGCCCTCTCCTTTACACCTGGAGCATTATTCATTTGGGGGAGTGGGGTGCATTGGTTGCACATTTCTGGGAGATCCTGAAGGAGGAGGGAGGAAGGGAGAGGGATTTTTAAGTTACCACTTTTCTAAGCCCAGGGAGAAACATTTTTGTGCATTGTATTTCCTCTTGTGCACCTAGTTAGAGGATGACATTGTGCAATTGGAAAAGCAATTGCATGTGACGGAGGATGCAAGGGACCAAGTGCTGGAAGAGCTACACAAATCTGAAGATAGCCTCCTCTCCGCAGAGGAGAATGCTGCCAAGGTATCGTGCCCTTGCCACAAGCAAAGAGAATCTAACTGTCTCTCCTTCTCTCTCTCTCTGTCTGTCTGTCATTTTCTGTCTCTTCTGCACTCACACTTCTCCCATTGCACGATCACATTGCCTGCTGCACCTTTTCTTGCCTGCTCTCCCCTCTCCAC
Source organism: Chloroceryle amazona (assembly GCA_027560015.1). Lineage (NCBI taxonomy): Eukaryota > Metazoa > Chordata > Aves > Coraciiformes > Cerylidae > Chloroceryle > Chloroceryle amazona. Next base: position 2,138 of record JANHFX010003095.1, on the reverse strand, counting down.
CACTTCCACCCGTATCACAGCTGGAGGACGAGCTGGTGGCTCTACAAAAGAAGCTGAAGGGCACTGAGGATGAGTTGGACAAATACTCCGAGTCCCTTAAAGATGCACAGGAAAAGTTGGAACTGGCTGACAAAAAGGCCACAGATGTAAGTTACCCCCATCCCTTTCACCACCATCCCAGTACAGAAACCACACACTCCCTCTGCACAGGACAGCTAGGACTCCTACCAAGCAGTGCTCCAAAGCTTTGCTGACAACAGGGTCCATGCATCTCCTGGGCAGGGAGGTAGTAAACACAGCACTGCCTCCTTGCATGAGGTTTGCACACTATCAGAGGCATTTCATTTGGTTTCTGCTCACTTATGTGCTTTTCATGTGCACTTGCTAGTCTAGAGGTGAAAGTAAAGAAAGAGTGGATTGTCTGTTCAGGTGATGGGGGAAAGAGCTCAGGCTGGAACAATGCTATTTTGATAGTGAAGCAGAACGTTAATAGCAAGTAAATCTAGGAGAGCAAGGGCTGCTAGTTCCACCATTGAGAGAGGTGTTCCTAGGCATGCATGCATTAGTTCTATGGGTAGATAATAGTTTGGCTTATTCTCTGGTCCTTGAGATAAAACACCCCCCCCCCAGACTGCAACTGTTTCACTTGTCAAAGAAAAGTTAAGTCTTGTCAGAGAGAAAATTGTCCAAGAAGATGATACTTGCTAGGTTTGCAGTTCAGAGGCCAGGGATTCTGGGAGCAAGCTGGGGGATATATATAGCTCAACACTTTATATGGTAATAATGTAAGAGCTTGTGCCTCTCCCAGGCCTCATCCCACCCACCTGTCTGCCCCTGACATGCATTAATGTATTGCATGCATGGAGCCATGTGAGTTTGTTATCTCTGCAGTTAAGGTCCAATTCTCTCCGAGTAAGTCTCAGGTCTGAGTTACAGGATTAGGTGAAACCTCAGTATTTCCAAAGCAATGACCATCCTTTTCCTATAACTCATCTTTAAAAATTAACCTCAAAGCCACAGTAAAAAGAGGAGTTGCCACAGATTAAACAAGTGAAGTATTTCAGGGGGAAGAAAGATATCTTTAGAAAGGGAAATGTTACAAAAAGTAACTTTGCATTAAAGACATGGTGAGTTTATATTATTTTACTTCTAAAATGAACAAAGGATAAAAAAATGTTTAAATATGGCAATTAAGTTGTATGGCTTTGAAAGAGAACTTGAAAACTTAAACATAAGCATGCATAGAAACAGGAGAGTGGAGTTCTGTGTATAATGTGGATCAGATGTTGGTCATCTTCTATGTATGGCTGTATAGAAGATAGGCATAGAAGATAGGCAGCTCCTAGCAAGACATTTATTTAACTTGCTCAAAGGATCTTATAGATGCAGGGAAGATATTCCTTATAAGGAAAAGTATGCAGACTATTTGGAAATAGCTCGCCTGGGATGAAGGCAGGAGAAATGCTGCTAGATTCCCATTTTGAAATGAAAGATCTTCCTAACCAATCCCAATGCTGTTTTCCTTTGCTGGAAAACACCATTTGGAGGCTAGTTGAGGGAAATTTTACTTGCAGTCAAGCGTGAGGCAGAGAGTAGGCAAGTGTCTGGCATGTTTTCATCAACATAAATGCTGTATTTAATAGTATGAACAGAGTATGTTTGACATTTTAAGGATGTCTTTCTTTTTTGGTGATGTGGAATATCTTGGGGGCATTGCAATTGACCCAGTATTTGCCCTACTAGTTTATATAGTTCCAAGCCTTAGGAAAAAGACACGGACAGAGGAGGGAGTGCTGGCTCCCTATGGTGGCCTCGCCTTACTCAGAGAGGTGAGGAAAACTTACCTCGCTGGTATTACTCATCTCGCAAATGCCGGGCACATCCCCTGAGCAACCTCACCTGGGAGGGGGCCAGCCACAGCTTCCTCTCTCCTCCCCGTGTCTTGGGGGTTAGGTCAGGTGCAGCAGCAGCTGGTGGGGACAGATTGTTCGGTGTCATTTTATGACGCTCATATGGGGGCTGTTTAGAGGGGCAAGGCGAGTCCTGGGACAGCTTGCAGGAGTCTGTGCGCGCCGCGCCGCTCGGGGGCGCTGCGTCCCCTAGCACTCCCACCTAGCAACGGCCGCCTCGTCCTGAGA